>CM033402.1:27364178-27458056 GCA_019426215.1 Buddleja alternifolia
AAGTATTTGAACGCTTGACATTTTAAGCGCTGGATGTGACGCTTGAGAAACGTTAACTTAGACTCGGTGATTTCAACGCTTACCAAAGTAGGGCAGAGTTTAGTCACTAAATCAGTTAGCACGCGGAAGTATTTATAGCTTAGCGTTCAGTTAATTAATCGAAAGTAGTCGCTTAGTTTTTTAAGACTTTATCAGAATGTATGCAGTATGAATAGTAAAGCAGTAAAACATGAATGCTTAAAGAGGTAAATGACACAAGATATTTGTAAGGTTCACTGGGTGATGTAATCCCAGCTACGTCCTTCTTCTCTCCTTTATCAGGAGGTTTTTCCACTATGATGATTATCGAAGAGTCACACAGAGACTTCTACAAGATAGAGGGAGATTGGATATGATCTTGGAACTCCTTGGTCACACAGATTTCAGCTCCACTAAAGATCTTCTATCCCTTGCTTCTTTCACTCAGAAATGGTGCAAGTTACTCTTGATCTCGGAACTCCTTGGTCACACAGATTTCAGCTCCAATAGAGATCAACTTCAACAAGCTTCTTTTACACAAAAATATTGCTTGCAAGTCAACCAGCTTTCTCACTCAGATGAAAGGTGTTGATGGTTTTGGTCACGGGTTTGTTTGTTTTGGAAAGTTCAAACAACTTGGGATATCTCAATGGTAGTATAGGTTCTTCTTAAAAAGGATTTGAGATATGGTGACTGTCTCTGAATATTTGTGAAAAGCTTATATGGATATTTGGCTATGATTTTTAGTAAGCTTTTCTTTCAACAAAGTAGGTAATTTTTTGTGTGCCTCGTTACTTGTTTGTTGAAAGAGCTATTTATAAGGTATTGGTGGTTTTTGTCCGTTTGACTCGGTTGGAGTCTCGTTTCCCCAAACATTCCTTGAGTTCAGACATTTCTAACTTTGGGTATATTTAATTGGTTAGGCATGGTCTTGGTTTCATAAATCTGACAGTCTAGGTCAAAGATATGGCTTGCCCATAAGTTATAGTGCTTATATTTAATAGCACTTATCCGACTTTTAATGCATCTTGTCTTATTTCCGTTGGAATATAATTCCGTTTGATTCATGCATTTTTAAGTCTTTGGATGGTTTTGGGTTGAATTTTTTCAGGTTACGTTCTTTGTAGGTTGTGTTGGTTTAACCTTTTTGGACGCTTGCTGAAGAGAATAGTTATTCTCGTGTATTGACAGACGCTTGGACTGATCCTGACTTTCTTTTCTTTATTTCAGACGCTTACTCTTCAATCTTGTCTTGATGGTCTCACTGAGAATTCCGTCATTTCACTTGATGTTGAGTATTCGGCCTGAGTTATCCATTCGTAGTTTGAGCACTGGGATAATCCTAAAGCGTTTGACGGACGCTTCAAGATATCTTTATCCATTGTAGCTTTAGACGCTTGATCTTCACCTTCATCACTTGGTAGACTCACCCAGAATTTTCCTAAGTGTTTTAGTGTCACATACTTAGTCTAAGGAATTCTACAAAGATAAATACTATAAGCCTAAGATAAATAAGCTTTCAGGTACTTATACATAACATTCCATGAAAGTTTTTACACTTTTCGAGGTCTAACAGAAGTCCTATTTGTCATCATCAAAACATCTAATATGAAATTCCTAACAATTTCCCCCTTTTTGATGATGGCAATACTTATTTAGTTCAAGCGTTAGATACCTGAAGGTTAGCGTAAGTTAGTAAGTTAGTTTGAGCTTTAACGAGATGTTTCAGCTGTAAAATGCATTTATATATATTTTCACAGTACAGGCATTTTACAACTAAAAGAGAGAGGCACAAGTAAAATCAAGATCGTGGCTTGATCTTGTATCTCTTAGTCATTTCAGCACGGATTGCTTCAGTTATCTGATCTTCTAACGTCATCATTGCAGCATGATCTTTACTGATTATGTGCTTGTTTTCTTGAACTTGTCGTGCCTTAAAGGCAATGAAGTGTTTATCCCATTCCTCTGGACTGATGCCTATGTATCGTAGGCAAATTCTGAAGGTTTGGTCGAAGTCAGACATTTTTCTTTCTAAGGCTAATACTGCTGGATCAGATGGTTCTGGAATTGATGCTCTGAGAAGAGGAATGTCAAACTGTTCAAGCAGTGCTCTTGAAGGCAATGGAAGAGTTGGATAGAGCACTCTGGGAGTTTCTTTCTTATTGGACGCTTCAACCGATGTGGTTACCCAAGAGGGATAGGGATACCTTGGTTCTGCACTCAGTGTGAGAGAAGTATCAATGTGTTGACGCTTGGATGGTGGAGGAGGAACTTGATCTTTAGATGTTGACGATTTCCTCTTTTCTCCCTTCTTTTCCCCCTTATTGCCATCATCAGTCTGTATGAAATGCTGAGTAAGAAGACTGACTTGAGCAGCAATCTGAGCGACAGAGGCCTCAAGAGTGGTTAGACGCTGGTCGAAATGTTCTTTCATGACCAGGAGTTGAGCTTGATTAGCGTCTGTGAGAGAGGTCTCGAGAGCCGTGAACCGGTCTTGTAGATCATTGGTTAAAGCCACATGACTTGCCTGAGTAGCTGTAGATAGTTGCTGTATTTGAGTGAGGCATTCAGTCATGGACGGTTGAGCGTTGGGAAGTGCAGTGCGGACTTGAGGCTTAAAACGAGATGTGTGTTTGAGAGATTCAATAGGTACTTGATTAGTAGGATCAAATACTGTTCCTCGAAGCTCTGGAGCAGTGTTGGACTCGGTGGATGCAGTAGAGTCGGATTCAGTTGGACTGGGGGAATGAGGCGCTTGAGGTAATTCTAATAAGCGCTCAGGAGCAGGTAACATGTCAGCTGGTGCTGCAGTAAATTCTGATTCTATTCGGCTAAAGTCCGTAAACCGAAAGTCCAAGCTGGCAAACGGTTCATCTGCATATGGATACGTAGCAGTCTGCAGAAGTTCATTCAAATGTAGAGTGGGGAGATAAGTACCTTGAATGAACGTTCTGATAGGACTATCCAGTGCCCTGATATACAGTGGCCCGAGGATATCCAGCACATGAGTGGGAAAGATTTTGGAGGGCGCTTTGCAGATGGAGAATAAGGCATCTGGGCAATAGTGTTGTGAGAAGCCAATTAGCCGATCTGTTGGGAGAGTCTTCGGTTTCCGAGAGTCGGGAACGCGGAGCCGGTAATACTCTTCCAAGTATGGGTAGATGGCTGAAGCAAGCGCTTGAGATCTTTCTAGCAGCGATAAAACAAAATCATAGTGACTGAAGACTTCTTGTCGAATAGACGGAAGAAGTGGATATCCTCTGAAAGGATTGATCCGAGAGCCATCCCATTGTCGCAGATTGTCTGTGAAGATTTTGTCGAATAGAGAGACTGGAGGCATAATTGCCATCATGAGAGAAAAGTTGTCTTCACAGTGGCTAGGGGTGCAGTTCAGACAGGACAGGGGAGAAGAACCGCTGGTGGACGCTTGATCATCAAAGCGTAGAGAAGAGTTGGCCAGTTTGTGCAACGCTTGTCTTAAGCGGTGTTCAGGTTGATGGCGGATCAGAGGCAGCTTCAGAACGGGTCCAAGTCTATGCTGGCGCTGCGTCAGCATGTAGCGTGCAAATTTGGTCTTTTTATCATGAATCCCTATTCTGAACAGATGGGGAGCACTAACCAAGTCTTCAAATTTATACGTGTCACCCATGTAAGCTTCAGCCCATCTTATCTCAGTCATACAATACTCAGTTCCTGCATTAAGTATAGCACGAAACCCTTGGTGATGAATATCACAGATGGATTCAAAACGATACCTGTCGGGTTGGTAGTTAGCGTTCCAGACGCAGTCAAAATATGCATCGGTTTCAAGTTGAATCATCTCGGTCAGGGATGCTGGACGCTCACCGGCATGTACTCCTTTATTCTTCCACAGGAGGAGAGGATTAGCTGAGCGCTTGTTTTCCTTGCTTTTGACCAGTGTTAGAGAGTGAGAATAGCCTTCTCTGTTTAGTAGCTCTTCCGTTGGGTTCAGAAGCTTATCCTGACGCTCATAGACTCTGATGTTGTAGTCTCTGAGAGCGAAGCCAGTGGGTTTGCTTGTCCCACAGTCCAGATAATAAGCTAAATCAACATCAGCTCTAGGAGTCTTGCCTCCTTGCCGCTGTGCTTGGAGAGTTACGGAAGCCGGGATGTGTTTGGGAGTCTTCCCGAGTTCAAGAGCTGTGTAGTAAGCTTCATCAGCTGGGGTGGAGGCTGTATTAAAGAGAGTGTTGCGTACAGCCAGATCAAACTTTATGAGCTTGGCGATATCATTTTCGGCATTGATAAGACTTTCTTCATTGTATCCTGCAGGTATGAAGGTCTCTGCGGGCGCTGGAGGCAAATAATCGACTGAGTGATCGATAGTCTTTGAGGGATCCAGCTTGAAGAAATGTCGATGAATCACAACGTCGTTAGCATCGCTCTGACCTTCTGAGCGTGCCTCTGTTGTACTAGGTAATGCAAGCAATGGTTGAGCCCTTGGATTTCAGGTTCATCAGGCTCGAGATTTGTAGATTCGATGGCAGCTTCATGTGCGATGGCCACAATTTGGGCCATATCAACATCCAGATGGACATCAACTGGTGTTTCAAAGGATGATATCGGGACAGCAGCTATGGCTTGATCACTTTGTGTAGCCTCAGAAGAAATGGCAGCAGTTGGACGCTTACGTCTCTTGAAGATACGCTTCACATTTATACCTTCGGCGGGGAACGCTTGAGTCTGTGGAACTGCAGGTTCTTCAAAGTCAATATTTTTGAGAACCTTTTCCAGATCTTTCCGACTAATGAGGGGTATAGAATCCTCGTCATCTTCATCGCTTTTGATAGGTTGAGCCTTGGGCTTTCGAGGAGCCCGTTTCTTTGTGACAGTGGGACGCTTCACATTACGTTTGGCTTTCTCCTGATCTGGACGCTCAGCCTCCTCATCTGACGCTGCTCGGACAACTTGGCGCTCAGAGAGAGGCTTAGCAGCACCTCCAACTTTGGGTGGATTGAAAAGATTATTGATGATTCTTGGCCCATAGAACTTATGCTTGGCCACGGTGACTCCTGCTGAAGAG
Source organism: Buddleja alternifolia (assembly GCA_019426215.1). Classification (NCBI taxonomy): domain Eukaryota; kingdom Viridiplantae; phylum Streptophyta; class Magnoliopsida; order Lamiales; family Scrophulariaceae; genus Buddleja; species Buddleja alternifolia. The sequence continues at coordinate 27,369,241 of CM033402.1, forward strand.
GTGCACTCTGCTCGAAAATTAGATCACTTAAAACTAGACCATAAGGTCTGTTTGAAGTGCGTAGACTGTCTCTGAACCTGCTGAATATATAGGCGCTCCAGTTGATTTTTATCTTGAGTAGGATGGCAGTCATCATCTGGAACTGGGTTGGGTTGATTTTGTCGAAGGTTCCCACTCTGCATTCTATGTTTTTACTGCAGAAATCAGCCAAGACTCGATACCTGTTCACTATATCTTTCTTCTCAAAGTACGGTTTGTATGGAACATCATCGTAAGCGCTAATCTGAGTCCAGACTTCTTGAATTTGTTCTTCAGTGATAGTGTCTAAAGTGGCTCCAGCATTAGGTAGAGAGAAATTCTGGGCAATAGAGGCCGCAGAGAGAGTGAACGTCTTTGATTCCTTCTTGGAGACAGGAAACAAACAAGTGATGGAAGTCTCATCGTCAGACAGTCGAGCATTTCTCCAGAAAAATTCTAGTTCTTCAGGAAACATATACGAGTATTTCGTGAGAAATTTCTGAAGCCCAGCCTCTGCTACAGAATCCATTATTTCCGTTAAATCAATTTGGGGGTTTTCATAGAGAAACTTCCAATCAACTATAAGGCCTTCAGTGATCTTGACAACAACTTCAGCGGTTCCAGCAGTAGCTTTCTTGGGTGCCATTAGTGAGCAGTAGACAGAGATTACGAATGAAAAAAAATTTGTTTTTGAAAAAGAGAGAGACTTGTTCTTGCACGAATGTAATAGAGTATAAGAGTGTTTGTGTTCTGCAGAAACTTCAATTTGAATGTTCGATGTGTTTGAAGTTTGAGATGTTGACACGTGGAGGAATATAAATCTCAGCCATTAAAATATAACTGTGGACGTGAATTTAGATTAAATAGGCACGGTTTCTTTTAGTAACTGCCACATATACTATTTTGAAGTCCGATTAAAAGTTTGAAACAGAGACTGAGAGTGATACGTGTGCCCATGAAAAGCGGATACGTTCTTTATGAAAACTGTTCGGGAACCATAATTTTGAACACTATTCAAATGCCCGCCAAAAATTTGTTAAAGCGTCCGGACCTATTCAGAATGACGCTTGAAACAATTTAGTGTTATGTGGACGCTTGAGAATCTTGAGAGTCTCTTTCAAGTAACATTTTGTACTTTAGCGGTCATTGTAACATATAGAATTATTCCTTTCAGGGTGTATATGAGGACACAGTTTCCCAGTACTTATCATTATGTCTTGGTAGTAGTGTTTTACTTTTGGTTTAAAATATTCAGCGCTGGTTGTATTCGTCTAAGATACATGGTAATTGTACTGACGCGTGTACATGTGCTGAACCATCTTTGAAAAACGTGATGAGTACCCATGGGTTTTCTTGAGCGAAAGGTGAGGAATGTCAAGTCAGCATTAATTGCATTGATTGACTAATCCACTTTCTCGTTTTAGCGTAGGGTAATGTACGCTTGCTTTTAAAAGGGTCTTTTTACTAACTGCTTTAGCCGGGAATAAAGCTAAGCGTTTAGTTTATTTTGAAAGAAGAAGTGCAGACGCTAAGACAGATTTGTGTAATAAGCGTCAAAAAGGTTTTAAGTGTATGGTGCTAAGTGCGTATGACCGATGCAAGGGAAAACATTTTTGGTCATATTCACTTAGGTATAGTTAGCTCTTTTAAGGTTCCCCCTATGTAGGTTCCCCATAAATTTCATAACATACAGTGAATTCCCCCTAAATTTCATGCCTAACAAAAGTATGATGTTTCGAATTATTAAGCATTTAGATCAATCATACCTAGTTCACTTCTTAAAGTGAGAAAACGTTGTTCGTTAAGCGCTTTGGTGAAGATATCTGCCAGTTGCTTTTCTGTACCAATGAAGTGCATGGAGATATCTTTCTTTTGAACGTGGTCACGTAGAAAGTGATAGCGAATGTCAATGTGTTTGGTTCTAGAGTGAAGAACTGGATTTTGAGTCATTGCTAAGGCGCTTTGATTGTCACAATGGATAGGAGTTGGATCTAGGATTATTCCATAATCTCTAAGTTGTTGCCTTATCCAAAGGATCTGTGCACAACAGCTTCCAGCGGCTACATACTCAGCCTCAGCGGTGGAAGTAGCGATGGACTGTTGCTTCTTACTATGCCATGAAATTAGTCTATCACCTAGAAATTGACATGTTCCACTAGTACTTTTTGTATCTATTTTGCATCCTGCAAAATCTGCATCTGAATAACCAATTAGTTCAAAAGGAGAATCCCTAGGATACCATAAGCCCACATTTTGTGTGCCTTTTAGGTACTTAAGGATTCTTTTAGCAGCAATTAAGTGTGATTCTCTAGGATCAGCTTGAAATCGTGCACACATGCATACTGAGAACATAATATCAGGTCTACTAGCTGTAAGATAAAGAAGTGATCCAATAATACCTCTATAGTTAGTGATATCAACTTTCTTTCCATTATCGTCTCTATCTAGCTTAAGCGTTTGGCTCATTGGAATTTTTGAAGGTGATGCATTTTCCATACCAAATTTCTTGATCATATCTCTAGTATATTTAGTTTGGTTGATGAATATGCCATTAGGGAGTTGTTTAACTTGTAATCCTAGGAAGAAAGTTAATTCACCCATCATGCTCATTTCAAATTGATCTTGCATCATTTTCGAAAATTTCTCACATAGACGCTTATTGGTAGATCCAAATATAATATCATCAATATAAATTTGAACTAGGAGAATATCTTCATTATGGGTAATTTTGAATAACGTTGTGTCAACGCTGCCTTTTGAAAAGCCTTTACCTATAAGGAAGATAGAAAGAGTGTCATACCATGCTCGTGGTGCTTGTTTAAGACCATAGAGTGCCTTGTCCAATTTGTAAACCATGCTTTTCCCATGGTTGTTGATGAATCCTGGTGGTTGCTCCACATATACTTCTTCTTGGAGTTTACCATTCAGAAATGCACTCTTTACGTCCATTTGATACACTGTAAATTTGTTAAATGCTGCAAACGCTAGAAACATGCGGATTGCTTCAAGTCGGGCAACTGGAGCGTATGTTTCATCAAAGTCGATGCCCTCTTCTTGACAGTATCCCTGAGCTACGAGTCTGGCTTTGTTTCTAATCACAATCCCATTCTCATCCATTTTGTTTCTATAGACCCATCTAGTTCCAATGACCCCTTGGTGGGTTGGTCTTGGTACTAGCGTCCATACCTCATTTCTTTCAAATTGGTTTAGCTCTTCTTGCATGGCTTCTATCCAACTTGGATCGTTAAGCGCTTCATCCACTTTCTTTGGTTCCATTTGAGATAGGAAGCTTGCAAACATGGCCTCATTTATTGTAGCGGCTCTTGTTCTAACGGGTGCTCCAATATCTCCAATAATTAGTTCTGGTGGATGGTCTCTGAGCCATTTTCTGTCTGGTTGGAATGAGTTAAGAGATTGATCTAACGTTTGATTAAACTGTGTAGGCGCTTGACCAATTCCTTGCGTAGGCGCTTCAGTGTTTATAGTTTGAATTTGCTCTTGATGAACATTCCCTTCATGATCATCAGCGTTTCTTGCAATGTCATCGTTGATGTCTTTACGAGTAGTCTTAGGATTAGGTACAATGATTTCATTATCTTCATCAATATCACTATCATCACATAGATTGATTTGTGACGCTTGTTGAGATAAATCTTCAATTCCTCCATCATTAATATTAACCTTACTCGGTTCTTGGTTAGCATCATCAAACACAACATGAATGGATTCTTCAACCTTCGATTTAACCTTATTTAAGATGCGAAAGCTCTTTCCATTTTTGGCGTAACCTAGAAAGATTCCTTCATCTGCCTTAGGATCAAATGTCTTTAGGCTTTGGGAACCATTGTTATGAATGAAACATTTTGAACCAAATACATGAAAGTATGAAACATTCGGCTTACGTCCCTTCCATAACTCATATGGAGTCTTTTCATGTTGCTTGTTGATCATACACCGGTTCTGAGTGTAGCAAGCAGTGTTAATAGCTTCGGCCCACAACCTTTGAGGCAGCTTGGACTCGGCTAACATAGTCCTAGCGGCTTCTTTAAGCGTTCTGTTCCGTCGTTCAGCAACTCCATTTTGTTGAGGTGTTCTAGGTGCTGAATACTCATGAAGTATTCCAAAGTCTTTACAAAATTTCTCAACAATATGGTTAGTAAATTCAGTTCCTCTATCACTTCTAATTCTTGTTACTTTTAGATCTTTTGAGTTCTGTAGTTGACGAATTAGAGAGGTGAGCTTGGCACTAGTTTCATCTTTAGATGCTAGAAATTCTACCCATGTATAGCGTGAAAAATCATCAACTATTACTAGTGAATATTTTTTACCACTAACGCTCATGATTTGAATAGGACCAAACAAATCTAAATGTAGTAATTCAAGTATTCGAGAGGTCGATAGATGAAGCTTCTTCTTAAAGGATGATTTAACTTGTTTACCCAATTGACAGGCATCACATAAGCGATCTTTATTAAAGGAACCTTTAGGTAATCCCTCTACGAGATTTAGAGATATTAATTGAGAGATTGTTTTGAAATTGAGGTGATTCATTTTTCTGTGCCATAACCAACCTAATTCGTTTTGATTCTTAGCTACGAAACATGTAGAGTTGTTATCTAATGTTGAATCCCAATCTACTAAGTATACATTGTTTGTTCTTCTTCCTTTTAATTTAGTAGATCCTGTCTTAACATCGATTATCTCGCACAAGTCACTAGAAAATTTAATTTCAAAGCCTTTATCACAGAATTGACTTATGCTTAGGAGATTATGTTTAAGACCCTCGACATAGTATACATCATTGATCATGATGTTCCCCCTATGCATGATACCTATACCTTTAGTTTTACCTTTAGAATTATCACCGAATATAACTTGAGGACCATTGGTTGCACGATAGTTGATCAAGAGATCCTTTGATCCAGTCATGTGTCTCGATGATCCACTGTCTATGTACCATACTGAAGCGTCGGTGTTGGCTCTAGGTACCTGCATTCAAAAGGGCAGATCTAATTTCCTTTAGGTACCCATTTTGTTTTGGGTCCTTCTTTGTTAGTGACGTGAATTAGATTTTTCGGAACCCATATTTGCCTTGTCTTCACTATGGGAGAAAGATTGGCCTTCTTGGGTTTCGTTTTGAGTTGCATACTTTTTCTAGATGTATAGAAATATCCTTGATTATAGTAATAATCATAATCGTATTCACAATTATCATAGTGTTGATAATATGAACTGGATTGTTTTGGATATAGACGTTTGATTCTGTTTGGTATTGGCTTAGGATGCACTTTTGGTGCGGGACGCTTAACGTTTGATTCACTGGCAGAAAATATCTCCTTAGCTTTTTGAGCGTTTGGATATATTTTCTTTTGTGAGACATTCGCTTTGGTCTTTCCTTTGCCTGAGTCAGTGTTGACTTTATCATTAGCTTTTGTACCAGTATTTGTTGATTCATTCAGCGTTTGTCTGATCGAACTTTCTTCAACAAAGATTACACCTTTTCCTTTGTTGATTGTTGTAACATTGGACGCTTTGGCTTTATAACTGAATTCATCAAAACCTAGACCGGTCTTTTCACCAAATGCCCTGGTTACTTTAGTCACATTATCTAGCGTTCTAGACGCTTTTGATAATGAAGAGATAAGCTGCTCTGATTTGGCAAGTTTAGCGACCATTTCAGCTTCTCTTTTGACTATTATATCAAGATCACCTTTTAGCTGAGTAATTTCACTCTCGAGTGATTGGTTTTTCTCAATGCACTGTTGCTGAATTTGCAACTCTGCTTTGAGCGTTAAGTTATCACTTCTGAGTGCTGAAATAATACGATGGTGATTTTGGAATAATTGGGTGGCATCTTGACATTCTGTATAATATTCCTTTACTTTGTCAAGTAATTCATCATAAGAGAGAGGATGATACAGATCAGTGGTTACCTCAGATGGTACGTCGTTAGATGCTTCATTTTCTCTTGCCATGAGACAAATGAATGCTGAGTCCTTTGATGGTTCATCATCGCTGCTTTCATCTGATGATTCCAAGTCCTCTTCAGGCGTATAGAGAGGTTCTGATTCTGCTAGCAAGCCTTGTTGTCTCAGGTTGCTCCTGAATTGGTTTCTATCCGTGTGATCTTGCTTTGTAGGTTTAGACACATTTGGATATGGGCAATTAACTTGGAAATGCCCTGGTCTCCTGCAGTTGTAACAAAGATTGGTCTTCATCTTTTGTTCGTTTGTTAATCTTGTGGATCGTTGGTTTAACGCTGCAGGCGCTGAGAGATCTTGCTGAGAAGGAGTTTGATATTGAATTGGCGCTAGGGAGGAGGACGCAGGATAGTGAGGCGCTTGATATTGTGGTTGTATTTGAGGAAGCGCTTGATATGAACTTTGTCCTGGGTGCTTAGGACTGTTTCCCTTCTTTTCATATTTCAGGAATTTCCTGAATCTATTTAGAAGCGCCAGTTCTTCTTCCTCACTTATATCCGAACCTTTTTCTTTGATAGGTTTTCCTTTGATTGATGCCATTAGCGCTCCAGATTCGATCACTGGATTACTTACTGCATCACTGGCCGAATTCAGCTCAAACTCAAATGCTTTGAGTTCTGAAAAAGCATCTTCTGGAGTTAGGCTGTCCAGATTGTTTGATTCTCTCATTGCAGTTGTTTTCATCAGGAATCTGCTTGGAAGACTTCTAAAGATTTTGACCATTGTTTCTCGATTTTGTAGCTCCATACCCAGAGATGTTAGTTCAGTGACAAGGGCTGTAAACCTCATGTCTAATTGCTCTAGCGTCTCATTAGGTAGCATCTTGAAGCCGTTGAATTTTTCTTTGGCAATTGATAATTTGTTTTCCTTTATTTGTGCTGAGCCACCACAAATAGTAGCCAACTTATCCCAAATTTCTTTAGTTGTATTGCATGATTTGACTTTGTTGAATAAGTTGTCATTGTCACCAATGGCTGTGTATAATGCATTCCGACCGACATTGTCCAGATTGGCTCGTCGACGCTCATCGGTGGACCATTCTTGTTTGGGCTTCTCCACATAACCGTCAGGTGTTTCTCCTGTGGCTTCGGGCGCTCTGGTGATAACTTTGTATATTTTGATTGGCCCGTCTGAAATGATATCACACATTTCATCATCACATGAACACAAATAAGTAAACGCTTTGACCTTCCAAGAGTCATAATTTGACTCGGTCAACTTGGGAACTTTAGAGAATGCCATGAAGAATTTAAAGTAATTTTAAAGCGACTGTAAAAAAATGGATCTGAACAAGCAGTTACGCTTGGAAACGCTTAGGTTTCAACTTCAACCGCTCTGATACCACTTGTTGGTCCCAAGTGGTATACGAAAGGGTCTAGAAGGGGGGGGGGTTGAATAGACCCTGAAGTCTTTTTCGACTTCTTAAAAATTCGTATCACTTTGAAGTATTTGAACGCTTGACAAGTTTAAGCGCTGGATGTGACGCTTGAGAAACGTTAACTTAGACTCGGTGATTTCAACGCTTACCAAAGTAGGGCAGAGTTTAGTCACTAAATCAGAGTTAGCACAGCGGAAGTATTTTATAGCTTAGCGTTCAGTTAATTAATCGAAAGTAGTCGCTTAGTTGTTTTAAGACTTTATCAGAATGTATGCAGTATGAATAGTAAAGCAGTAAAACAATGAATGCTTAAAGAGGTAAATGACACAAGATATTTGTAAGGTTCACTGGGTGATGTAATCCCAGCTACGTCCTTCTTCTCCTTTTATCAGGGAGGTTTTTCCACTATGATGATTATCGAAGAGTCACACAGAGACTTCTACAAGATAGAGGGAGATTGGATATGATCTTGGAACTCCTTGGTCACACAGATTTCAGCTCCACTAAAGATCTTCTATCCCCTTGCTTCTTTCACTCAGAAATGGTGCAAGTTACTCTTGATCTCGGAACTCCTTGGTCACACAGATTTCAGCTCCAATAGAGATCAACTTCAACAAGCTTCTTTTACACAAAAATATTGCTTGCAAGTCAACCAGCTTTCTCACTCAGATGAAAGGTGTTGATGGTTTTGGTCACGGGTTTGTTTGTTTTTGGAAAGTTCAAACAACTTGGGGATATCTCAATGGTAGTATAGGTTCTTCTAAAAAAGGATTTGAGATATGGGTGACTGTCTCTGGAATATTTGTGAAAAGCTTATATGGATATTTGGCTATGATTTTTAGTAAGCTTTTCTTTCAACAAAGTAGGTAATTTTTTGTGTGCATCGGTTTACTTGTTTGTTGAAGAGCTATTTATAAGGTATTGGTGGTTTTTGTCCGTTTGACTCGGTTGGAGTCTCGTTTCCCCAAACATTCCTTGAGTTCAGACATTTCTAACTTTGGGTATATTTAATTGGTTAGGCATGGTCTTGGTTTCATAAATCTGACAGTCTAGGTCAAAGATATGGCTTGCCCATAAGTTATAGTGCTTATATTTTAATAGCACTTATCCGACTTTTAATGCATCTTGTCTTATTTCCGTTGGAAATAATTCGTCCGTTTGATTCATGCATTTTTTTAAGTCTTTGGATGGTTTTGGGTTTGAATTCTTTTCAGGTTACGTTCTTTGTAGGTTGTGTTGGTTTAACCTTTTTGGACGCTTGCTGAAGAGAATAGTTATTCTCGTGTATTGGACAGACGCTTGGACTGATCCTGACTTTCTTTTCTTTATTTCAGACGCTTACTCTTCAATCTTGTCTTGATGGTCTCACTGAGAATTCCGTCATTTCACTTGATGTTGAGTATTCGGCCTGAGTTATCCATTCGTAGTTTGAGCACTGGGATAATTCCTAAAGCGTTTGACGGGCGCTTCAAGATATCTTTATCCATTGTAGCTTTAGACGCTTGATCTTCACCTTCATCACTTGGTAGACTCACCCAGAATTTTCCTAAGTGTTTTAGTGTCACATACTTAGTCTAAGGAATTCTACAAAGATAAATACTATAAGCCTAAGATAAATAAGCTTTCAGGTACTTATACATAACATTCTATGAAAGCTTTTACACTTTTCGGAGTCTAACAGAAAGTCCTATTTGTCATCATCAAAACATCTAATATGAAATTCCTAACACTATTCCCTAATCAATAATTTTCTGTGTTTACTATTTCATCTTTAAATGGTAATTTTTGTTGAGATAGAAGAAAGAAATATTTTATGATTTGGTGTTTGTTCAATTGTTTGTATATTTAGAATGTAAAAAAAAAAAAAAAAAACAGGTTAATAATATTAGAATAAAAATCAAAAAATAAGGGATAAATACAAAAAGGCTCCATAAACTATTCTTATTGTCGCATATACCTTCCTAAACTTTAAAAAGTATCAAAATAGTCTCTCATGAAAATTCTTAAGTTATGCCAATTACTTCAACCCAAACACAATCTTATCGTATTTAAGCACCAAATGACTTTACTTGGTTAATTCTTTTTTTATTGAACTTATAAGATCCATAAGAAAATACAAATCTTATAAATTTCATTCAAGATTTAAATAGGATTTGTCCATTGATACAATTAGAAAATACAAATCTTAGTAGTTTAAATCTACGATTTGTTAATTTTATTAATTTAGATTAAAGACTTTGTTAATTTATAAGTTATAAAATAATTTGTTAGTTGGTAAGATTTAATTAAAGAATATTTAAATAATTATAATAATTCTTTATGAGTTGTTAATTAACAAATTACAAAATTCAAATCTTATTATAATATTTATAATTAATCCAAACCCATGGTTCCATCTCTTTCTTATGTGGACATGAGGTGGACAAATTACGTTTGCTCCTTTGTGCCATATAGATACAATTCCATATTCAAGCCATTTATTTGTGTAAAGAATTGAAGAATTGAATAAAGAGAGAAAAGAATTCATTGTATTTCTTGAATGTTGATTACAGAATGTGAATTATGAAGAATGAATAAAAACCTGATAAGAAAAGGTATAAATACCTAACAGCTATAAACAACCGACTAAGAAAAAGAAAATAAAGAGCTAAAATAAAACTTAACAAAAACGTGTTATCAAATAACACTTTTATACTTCTAACACTCCCCCTCAAGTTTGATGTCTAAAAATATCAATGACACCAAACTTGTCTAAAAGATAATCAAATTGGACTCTTCCCAAAGCTTTTGTCAACAGGTCTGCTGGTTGTTCTTCAGTAGATATGTATTCAGTGTGAATGACCCCTTCTTGTATCTTGTCCCTTACAAAGTAGCAATCGACCTCTATGTGTTTTGTCCTTTCATGAAACACAGGATTTGCTACTATATGAAGTGCAAATTTACTATCACAATAAATGGTTGCTGGAGTAATTCCTTTGATTCCCAGATCCTTAAGTAATCCAATAAGCCATAAAACTTCACTTGTGACAAAAGCCATGGCTCTGTATTCTGCTTCTGCAGAAGATCTTGAAACGGTGCTCTGAGTTAAGGTGTTGATTTCTCGATAAGGAGCGTACATACGCGCACCATTAACTTTATTAAATCTCTCTTTTAAATCGTTCCAAATCAAGAATGCAGAATCACAATATACCACACCATGTATCAATTCACGAGATAAAGACCTATGAATCCAGGATCTTACCAAAGCATTGCAGCGTTTCCATTGAGCAATTCGTATAGAATCTTTCTCCGGCAATTTGCAAGACCCATCAATAAAACCTAATTTATTCTTCGCTTCTAAAGCAACAATCATCTCACGGCTCCAAATCTTGTAATTTTCGCTACCTTTTAGCGTCTCTGAAACCAAATCAAGATTGGGCGAATCAGAAGGATAAACATATAAAGGGTCTTGAAAATCAATTGTTGACATCGCAGGAATAGCAGCGGTTGTTGGTCCTGGGTTTGTTTCTGGAGTAGCCATGAAACCCTCAATTCAGAAAGCAAGAAACAGATGATTTACGAAATTGTGGAATTGCGTGAATTCACCAGGAAAGGATGAATAAGAGTCTGCGTTTACAACCACAGCTCTGGTACCATGTACAAAATTGAAGAATTGAATAAAGAGAGATATGAAGAATGAATAAAAACCTGATAAGAAAAGGTATAAATACCTAACAGCTATAAACAACCGGCTAAGAAAAAGAAAATAAAGAGCTAAAATAAAACTTAACAAAAACGTGTTATCAAATAACACTTTTATACTTCTAAGAATTTGAAATATGCTTTATTAGGTCTATTAGCTTTCTCTCTCATCTTCATTATGTAATATTTATGGCCACATAGTTTAAGTTCAATTTTAATGCCACAAATTACTATAATGCTGAAATCAAAATTAAAAATGAACTACCTTATATAGTATTATTGTCAATGGTTTCAATGTTTTAATAGCAACATTTATTTCATTTTCTATTATGCTTTGTATATTAAATAGTTTAATAAGTTATCTTTGGAAAATTATTTTATGTTATTTTGATTCCAATTAAGATCCCTAATTCTATTACGGTAAGTTATGGTTTGGTACTGAAGATTACGTCGTGGCTGAGAAATAAATCTGTGTTGAAAGTTGATCATTTTGATTTAATATTTTTGGGTCTTATATTGAGTATATTGTTTTATTTATTTATTTTTTTCTGGAAATTGGATTCTAAGTAGGTGAATTTCCAATCAACCCACTTCTTGAACTTTGAGCATGTGAATTATTCTTACACTTTTGCTACTAACCGTTTTTCAATTTTCCATTAGAAATATTTATATCACATTCTTATTTCGTTTCTATGTATGCAAAGGTGTAAAAGAGTCATAATGGCTCAACTGAACAATATTTATCTTTTAAATTAAATATATTTAGTGTGCTTTTTTCCTTTCATTTTCGATATAAACAGTTAAACATGTATGATTTATGATTAAGTTTCTGAGTGTCTCAGTTAAGTGGCAAATAAAATTTTGTTAGTATTTGATTTTTTATTTGTATCTCTAATCAAATTTATTGATTTAAAAATTATTTCTTCGTATCATATTATGCATGTACATGTCATAAACAAGTTCACAAATGCACTGTTATTTCTCTGATTCTTCTTAAAGATGTCTTTGTAGTGTTTTAAATATGTAGCTAACATGTTTAACCTATTTTTTTCTTTTATGAAACAGTATAATATACAAGATAAACTTGGAGCTCCCAAATTCATGGTAGATTATTGTTCAAATAATTTGTAATTTTGGATTATATTATTATTGCATAATATTGTAATTTAATATAATTAATTTGTTTTTGTGATTTATTATTCTTTATCATATTAATTTATATTTTTATTTGTAATAGATGGTAAACTTTGGTGAAGTTCATATCAATGCTAACGTTGATATTTCATCTCTTCTTTCATGTTGTACTACTATTTTGATTGGGTTTTGAATAATTTTATGCATATTTTACTATTAAGTAAATTATAATTTTTAATTTATGAAAAGGATAAAAAAATTCTTATAAGTTCTTTTGTTATCCCAAAAAGAATATCTCTGATTAAGGGCCCCAAAATATATAAACACGTATCGTTTATGATTAATATCCAAAGTGTCTTTGTTGTTATAATAATAATAATAATAATAATAATAATATATGAATGCTTACAAAAAATATCAATTGACTTTTCAAAATAGGTTAAAGTTGGCCTAAATGCCACACATTATTGATTTGTTAAGATTGTCAGGATTGTAACATTCATTTACGAAGTAGCTCTACGTTATGAGTCTACAAAATTTTAAGGATCTTAATTTATATTTTTGCTCCAATGAAACTAATGTTTAAATGATAAATAAAGTAAAACATATAAGATAAATTGTTGTAGAACTCCAATATCAGTTTTGCATTGGGCCAAATAACCCATTGAACCATGAAAGGTATATATTATTTTTCCAATCATATAATGTAGACATTATTCTTTGTATCATTTCAGGTATGCGATATTATTATTTGTATCATTTCAAAATAGACATTATTTTTGTAACAAGATACTATTATGAGCTTAGAAATTAATTTATACTACAAAATGTGAATAATAGAAGAAGTTAATATTATGTATGACTTATTAAGTTCTCAATTTAGAATATCAATGACAAAGTGAATGAAATGGAAAGACTTTATAGCCTTTTTGATAGAAATAAAAATGTAAAATTTAAAAGAACATTCTACCAAACATAATTTACTCTATTATATGATACTTTTCAATAATAGTATAAACAATAATATAATATTTCAACAATATATCCAAATTTCAAATTACAATACCAAGTTGATTTTAAGAATAATAATTGTTCCCGTGCAATGCACGCTACAAATACTAGTGATTTGTTAATTTTGAAGAGTTAAATTTGATAAATTCATTAAAAGAAATGGAATCATCGGGTAAGTTAATAGTATTTAATATTGTAAGGTTGTGTTTGTATGGGAGCATTTGAATAACTCATGAATTCCTATGAGGGAACATCTTTGTAACTTTTAAAGTTGACGTTAGGAATAGTTCAGGGGCATTTTGTATTTAGCTCAAAAACTAATCAACACTATTCATTTAATCATTACTTTTCAATCATTTCACACACCACTCTTCACCAATTACAACAATGTTCAAAAGCACAATCAAACCCATCTACTTTTTCTACTTTTTTTTTTTAAAAAAAACTTATTCCACCGTACATTTTTTCGAAAATGATGGTTGAAAATGAATTTTTTTTTTTTGGTTTTCACCAAGGTTTCCATCGCCGACCGCAATGACTAATCCCCTAATTGATTGGAGGCACCTCAAAAGGGACGTTTGCAGAAATAGACCCCATTTGCACTCCACTGAAGGCATTAGACCTTTTATAACTGATATCTCCTTTTTTCACATACAATGACCAAAAACTCCCCAACTTATTCCTACTTGAAGAAACTTGTTTTCTTTAAAATACGTTTCTTAACCTTTTTTTTTGTATATATATGAGGATTATAATTACATATATACCCTTCTCCCATAAAACCCAAATCCCTGCGTCCCTTCCTATTCGCATACTCCCTCTCGATATAGTTGATACTGTGCAAACCAACCGTTGGAGCGAGAAAAGAAGAAGCAGCAGCAATCGGCCGATACCGTGCTGCAACCAACCAATACCGCAGATACCGTCCGACGGAGGCAACCGACCGACCGACCGAGAAGAACCGAGAAGAGATAGGAGAAGAAGAAGCCATCACGAAACGTGTGGAGATAACGAAGCGAGGCGATACCACCGGAGAAAAAGAAGATTCCGGCATCGGAGGAGAAGAAGATATACGGTGAGGCTCTAATTTTTTTAAGCACATTTTATTATTTCGTTATTTCGTTATGATTAGTATTTGGGTTTTCTGATTTTGAATTGCAAATTGATTAATGAGCAAGCTTGTGTGTTAACTAATTACTAGAATGGAGATTCCTTCATAATGAAGGCAAGGTGTTCGATAAAATGCTTGATAGAGATTTTGTTGTTTCGTTGTGGTTAGCATTTGGGTTTTTTGATTTAGAATTGCAAATTGATTATTGGGCAAGCTTGAGTGTTCATTAATTACTAGCATGGAGGTGCCTACATAATGAAGGCAAGGTGTTCAACGAAATGCCTGATAGAGATGTTCATGAAAAAAAAAGATTGTTTTCTTGTTATTTTCTGAATATTGAATGGCGTCTAGTTGTAGTTGAATTTCCTAATTGTAGATGCATTGATTGGAAAATTTCATAATCGTAGTTGTAGTTAATGAAATATACTCAGATTCCTTAAATACATTTTGTGTATGATAATGCAAGTGTGATTTTTGGTTCGTATCATCCCAGGTATATTTGGCTTTTAACTTCTAAAATATGGGGAGAAAAAGGGCTCGTACCGACAGGGAACCTTCCACGGATTTGCATTGGACGTTAGCAATTATCAACCCTAAGGACAGATGCTAGAACTTTGGCCGTTGATTATAGTCTTCTTGATTGTGATAAAATCTGTGCCCATCCGCGATAATTTGCATTGGACGTTAGCAATTATCAACCCTAAGGACAAAATTATGGAGTTTTTAACTTGCTAAAAGATTACATAGTCCAATATGTGAAGCACGAATGTGGAGAAGATTTTGATTTGAGTGGTTGGGAGTACAAGATTGTCAGTGACATGCCTCTACAGGAACAAGAGTACGACTGCGGTGTGTTCATGCTCAAATACGTGGACTTCTTTTGTACGAGGCCAAAGTATAGACGTTTGAAAAAATTTAGCCATATTCACATGCCATATTTTAGAAAGAAGATAGTCTTGCAAATTTTGCACAATTTCGTTGTTTGAGGATCATACTTGTATGTATTTGTATTATCTTGTAAAAAATTTGTACCATTATTGTAAATGAAATTTTGTTTCATATTGTCTTTGATTCACATTTGGATATTAGTATATCTGTCTAAAAAATAAATGAATTGCAATATTAGTGAGATGCGGGTAAAAAAATTTCATTGCCAAAATTGACAATAATAAAACAATATACACAAGACACCACGATGTCGAGTGGACTGCCTTAGGCAGTTTGCTCGGCACCATTGTGCCAAATTTTCGGCACCATGGTGCCAAGTTTTCGGCACCATAGTGCTGAGTGCCGAAAATTGACGATACGGCGACACAGGGTCCTGTATCTCAGTATCGTACTGAATACTGAAATACAGGACCCCCGTATTGCAGTAACGCTAATATAGACATAGGGATAGGGCCAAATTTCGTCGATACTGCGATACAGGACCCTGTATCGTAGTATCGGAGATATGATACTCTGATACATAGTTCTATATCACAGTATCCTATTACCAAATACTGAGATACATAGGTCCCGTATCGCAGTATCGACGATATCGTAATAGAGGGTTATCCCATATTTTGGAATACTGCGATACGGGGCCTCTATATCGCAATATTGAGGTACTAAATACTGCGATACCAATGCAAGTATCTCGGTATCGCCTGATAGGCCCAAGGGGTACGTAATACTCCAATACGGGGGTTTAGTATACCAGTATTACTGTAGCGAATACCGCGATATATGACCCTTGTATCTCAGTATTCTAGAAGCGAATACTGAAATACTGGGTCCAGTATGGCAATATTTAAAAAGTGTGAAAAATAAAAAAAAATTGAGATAAATAAACGGAACCATGGTGCCGAGTTTCAATTAAATAGTCCCCCAAAGAAAGAACAGACGGGAAATTGAAAATTAAAACCATCAAAGCAAGCAACAACTTCTATCGTTCCTTCCATCAACTCAGTATTCCATCAAAGCATGCTCCCTCTATCGTCTAGCCTTCAATCAACGCACACCTCCATTAACTCACTCTTCCATCAACGCAAGGTTTACAATTGTAAACAAGGTCTTCAATTGTTTTGTTTGGCCTTTTGTAACGCATGAATTTTGCATAATACGTGTTGTTGTTGTTTTTCGTTGTGATTGTCATTGGGGTTTTCTGTTTTACAATTGCAAATTGATTATTGGGCATGCTTGTGTGTTAATTAATTGCTAGAATATACATGCCTACATAATGAATGCAAGGTGTTCGACGAAATGCCTGATGGAGATTTTGTTGTTTCGTTGTGATTAGATGTGGGGTTTTTTTGATTTAGAATGGCAAATTGATTATTGGGCATGCTTGTGTGTTAACTTATTACTAGAATGGAGATGCCTACATAATGAAGGCAAGGTGTTCGACGAAATGCCTGATAGAGATGTTCCAACTGTTTTCATGTTATTTTCTGGATTTTCTGAAATATATCTTGTATATGATAATGCAGGTGTCATTTTTGCTTCGTATCATCCCAGTACCGAACCACTTTTGTCTTCTAAAATATGGGGCGAAAAGGGCTCGTACCGCCAGGGTTCTGTATTGTTTTCAAATCGAAAAATGCGCGAAAAGGGCCAACTAGTGATGGGTGGTCTTATTACATGCACCACCCTCTTCACTCTCATAATAATGTTTATCTAGTTGAATTATTGAAGTGTATTTTTGTGTGAATCTCAGTTGGAGTGGACATGTACAGAGGTGTTTGAATATATGACATGTTTTAGATCGTACAAAACAATATTACCGTCTATTTTGAATATAGTGCAAAGTTGGATGACATGTACTCTACATCGTTTTGTTAGAACTATCGCAATTAACGCAATATTAAAGATTACACACGAATTATAACATTGCACAAAAGTAAATATTACACACAAATGGGGAAATTGTCTCTACAAGTAGCAAATATTATACACAATTAACAATTTAAACAACATTAAACATTTTACACAAACTATGAAATTGCCTCTACTGGTTATGAAAATTACACACAATTAACAATTTAAACAATATTTTCATTAAATGCGATCACACTCCACACCAAATGCCTCATCCTCGCTTTCAGAATTACTTGATCGATGGAAATCGTCAAAGTCATCACAGTCATGTTGTTGCTTCACTTCATTGTCTCTCTCTTGTATGATGATATTCAACAGCTGAATCATACTATTTTCCTTAGTCATGTTGTCGATTTTTATATTCATCAAAGAAGGCTTGGCTTTCACAAGACGACAACAAACATCCCCTTTAAGAAACTAAAAAAATATGAAACATTTAGATTCGGAAACCATTCCCTATTCTTAACTTATCAAAATACATTTGACTACCTGTATTAATTTGATGGTAAACACAAGAAAGGACCAATACTAAAGATGGTATCAATCATCATAAGAAAAAGGTATTTAATAAGAAAAACTTCTTATATTATGAGGGTAAAATGAGGTGGCAGCGATATCCCTCCTTAAACCCTATAGGATAAGGATCAAATCATGTCAATGCTCAATCAATCAATAAGGACCATAATTTTTTATGGTGAAAATTTATCAATGCCATTAATCAATTAACAAAAAATAATGCCAAGATTATACAAACAAACAATAGTTACGTAATTTTTTCCTTAAACCTTATTATCATAGGATTCACTTTGGTTATTGATTCAACCCATTTCATAAAAAAAAAATTACCACCAAAAACTAACTGAAGATTCCCTTTTTTTTACTCAGAAATTGCATTGGCAAGAGCTTGAATAAACTAGTGAATTACACACGGATCAAATAATGTCAATGCTACACAATCAAACAATAAGAACCATTATTTTTTTTAAGGTAAAATTTTTGTCAATGCAATTTGTCAATAAACAACACATAATGTCAAGATTACACAAAGTCACAAACAAACAATATAATGATAAATTTTGCCCATAAAATTGACTACTAAAACTAACTAAAGTTTTATTTTTCTGATTCAATTAATCAATAAACAACAATTAAGGCCAAGGTTATACAAAGAAACAATAGAATCGTAATTTTCCCCCCGTAAAATTGCATGAATGTAATCTCTCCTTAAACCTTATTAACAACGAATTCACCTTGGTTATAAATTCAACCCGTTTCATCAAAACTTAACTACCAAAACTTAACTTCACTTAGCATGATCCAACGCCTGTGATTTTATGACAAGATTTTGGAAGTGGGATTGAGCCATTGCCTTGAAATTAGTTAGGTTCGTCTTCCATTGATTTGTCCTGTTTCTTCGTTTCCCAATTTCCATTTCCAGAAGCTGGAAAAATTTGATCTGTTTCCATTTCATATACAAACCATTCATCTACTCTGTAATGTGTAAAGTAGATGCAATTTTTCCTGCACCCCATTTTGCTTGAAGTTACCCACATACAACATTCATCCTCAAGAAACAATGTTCTATCTCCAAGGCTATCCATCTTTACCCACAAAGAAACAACAAAGTTGCAAACAAACAATATAATGATAAAATTTTCCCATAAAATTGGCTACTAAAACTAACTAAAGATTTCATTTTTCCGACTCAATTAATCAATAAACAACAAATAAGGCCAAGGTTATACAAAGAAACAATAGAATCATAATTTTTCCCCGTAAAATTGCATGAATGTAATCTCTCCTTAAACCTTATTAACAACGAATTCACTTTGGTTATAAATTCAACCCGTTTCATCAAAACTTAACTACTAAGACTAGATAAGATTAGAGATAACTTACTCGGGATTGACGGATGGGGCGGGATGGATGTCTTCTTTGCAATGAGGGACTTTTTTTCTCTCTACTTTGGAAGCTTGGAATGTTTTTGCAATGAGGGAAATAAGGGAGGGATTTTTTTATGAGAATATTGAATGTGTATGAATGGGTAAAAAGTGTATCAAAGCTGCAAAAAATTCAAAAATCAATTGGGCGTGAAAAATCAAATTTGGGCGGGAAATTTAAAATTGGGCCAAATTTGTTCGGCACCACGGTGCCGAATTTTCAGCACCATGGTGCCAAGTACTCTGCCTAAGGCAGGATACTCGGCACCTTTAGGTCTTAAAAGTAACATTGATTTAGTATGTTTTTACCTCATATTTGTCTTGAATTCATACCTTGAGTTGATCTTTTTAGTTGTTTTTATTTGTATTTGCGTATTTTGGCTTCTAAGTCGTTTAAATGCTTTTATAGGTAAATGACGATTGATTTGGCGAGTAAATGAAGGCATTTCTAAGCAAAGTGAAGAACTCAACTAAGAGACTTAAAGAGGAGCAAAGAAGAGTCCAAACGAAAAGAGTTGAGTTGAAGAAAAAGTAAAGAAAAAAAGTGGACAGCAGAATTGATACAGTGGTGGGCAGTTTGCCTGGCACCATGGTGCCGATCAATTTTTTTTTAACCTATTTTTCTTTTTTCAGCACTTTTCACTATTACACAATATTTATTCTTGCCCATAGGCCCTTACAATATATATTCTTATCTTTTCTTTTTACTGTTAAGGGTTTAGGTTTATTAGTTTAGGGTTTAGGGTTTACAATTTAGGGTTTAGGGATTAGGGTTTAGGGTTAATGGTTTAGAATAGAAAATGAATATATTATTTAGAATAGAAAATGAATATATTATTATTATCCATCATAATGAACTATGTCGGATGGTTTTATATTAAACATTACTTAAGCAGTTATAGTTCATCACAATTGTAACTACTAATGTATGTATTATAATATTGAGCTACTAATGTCTCTAGAGAAAAAATCATCACATAAAAATACAAAATACACAATACAAAACAATTGCTTAGAAGGTTGATGGATCTTTCACACGTTTTTTGTGGCTTTTCCTTTTTTCACACGTTTTTTGTGGCTTTTCCTTTTTCCACACGTTTTTTGTGGTTTTTCCTTTTTTCACACGTTTTTTGTGGCTTTTCCTTTTTTCTCCACCAGATTGATATCGTAGTTTCCGAATCGCTCCACGCTTTTCTACGCAAGGAGGGTTTAGGGTTTCACTACCACAAAAAAGCCCTATTACAGCGGTTTTGAAAAACTGCTACAATAGGGGTACTCGGTTCGGACCTATGACAGCGGTTCGACCCGAACCGCTGTCATATGATGTCAGAAAAAAAATTTAAAAAAAAATTTGGATACGACAGCGGTTCAGTCGAACCGTTATCATAAACCCGCCTATGACAGCGGCTTGACTGAACCGCTGTCACAAAAAAATAAAAATAAAAATTACATGTGACAGCGGTTCAGGCCGAACCGCTGTCACAAAGTTACATATGACAGCGGTTCGTGGTCGAACCGCTGTCATAGAAGGCCGGGTTTTCTTAACCCGGCCGCCCCCTTCTTCTCTCACTCTCTCTCTCTCTCTCAACTCTCTCACTATTACACCCCCCCCCACCACCACCACCACCACCTCTCTCTCTCGCGCTCTCTCTCGGTCTCTCTCTCTCTACTCGACCTCTCGCCGCCGTCCACCATCGACATTCGCCGCCATCCGCTCCTCCCCTCTTTCAGTATCTCTCTCTCTCTTTCTTTTTCTCTTTCTTTTTCTCTTTCTAGATATATATATATATGTGTGCATATATATGTATATATTCTATATATATATATATATATTTAACTCTTTATATATATATCTACATAAGGATCGCCGCCTCCGCCGCTGCTGCCGCCGTGGCCGCCCACCGCCATTTAGTGGATACATTTTTTTAGATAAATATATATATACACACACACATAGAGTATAGAGTTAAATATTTGTGTATGTATATTTGTGTATGTGTGGGTGTATGTATATATATTTGTGTATGTGTGGGTGTATGTATATTTGTGTATATGTTGGTGTATGTATATATATTTGTGTATGTGTGAGTGTATGTATATATATATATTTGTGTATGTGTGGGTGTATGTATATTGTGTATATGTGGGTGTATGTATATATTTGTGTATATGTGAGTGTATGTATATATATTTGTGTATGTGTGGGTGTATGTATATTTGTGTATATTCTTGAGATTTGCCTATTTATTGAAAAATTTAAAGGAAATAGGGATTTGACTGAATTTAGTATTAATTTGGGTTAGTCGGGTGTTAATTACGTTTGATTTGAGAATAAATTGTGGTTATTTTTTGGTTTACGGTACATTGATCCAACTGGTGATCTATATTTATATTTAGTTGTTGAAAATATGATGTTTTATTTGTAGTTTTATGTGATTTATGTGATCCGACTGGTAATCAATATTTGTAGTTGTTGTAAATATGATGCTTTATGTGATCCAACTGGTGATCAATATATATTTATAAAATGATGCTTTATTTTTAGTTTTATGTGATTTATGTGATCCAACTGGTGATCAATATTTGTAGTTGATTGAAATATGATGTTTCATGTGATCCAACTGGTGTTCAATATTTTTGTATAGTAAGATCGACATTTTGGGATTGTTGTGGGTGAAAGATTAGAATATTGGGTTTGTTGTGGTTGAAAGATACGAATTTTGTTGGTTGCAAGTTTGGGGGAAGATTAAGTCGAGAACTTGGAAGAAATTTTTGCGTCGATACTCTGCCGAATTTTTTCTAGGATAACGGGAAATAAATTAAAATTAAAATAATTTAATTAATTTAACTCAACTGATGTTAAAATTATTTAATTTAATTAATTAAGATCAAAATTGGATTTTAGCGGATCGTAAGATCCGAATTTTGTTGGTTGCAACCTACCCGGGTGAAGATTAAGTCGAGAACTTGGTAGAAATTTTTGCGTTGTTACTCTACCGAATTTTTTCTAGAATAATGGGAAATAAATTAAAATGAAAATTATTTAATTAATTCAACTATCAACTGATAATAAAATTGTTTAATTTAATTAATTCAGAATCAAAATGGATCGAAGTTGGATTTTAGCGGATCGTATGTCGGAACAGTATGAGAAAGGGGTGAAAGAGTTCATAAAGTTTGCGGTTGAGCATGCACCAGATCCAACTAGGATCACTTGCCTATGTTTACGTTGTTGTTTTGGAAAGAGAATTAGTCCATGTGAGTTGGAAGATCATTTGGCGTGTAATGGAATTGATAAAAGCTACACACGTTGGACAAGACACGGTGAAAGCAGTGTCACGTCGGATGATTTGGGTGGTACATCATATCCATCACAGGATTTCAACATGAATGATTATGAGCCTGGTCGTTTGGAGGAGATGACAAATGTGATTGAGGAGGATTTGCGAAATTGTCCTAAAATGTTTGACAATTTGACAAGTGATTCAAAGACACCACTGTATAGTGGTAGTAAATTCAAAAGATTGAAAGCAGTTCTGAACCTATACAAGTTAAAAGCCAATAATGGGTGGAGTGATAAGAGTTTCACAAACTTAATTGGTTTATTAAAAAGCATGCTACCTGAGGATAATGTGTTACGTAATCGTACTTATGAGGCTAAACGGACGTTAACCTCAATTGGCATGGGATATGAGAGGATACATGTCTTTCTCAATGATTGTGTATTATTTAGAATTGACTATGCATCATTGAAGGCCTGTCCGAAATGTGGCGCCTCACGGTACAAGAAGAATGGATCTGCGCCTGTCAAAACCATGTGGTATTTGCCTATAATACCACGATTTAAGCGCATGTACAGTAGTAAAGAGTTAGCCAAGGACTTGACATGGCATGCTGATAGAAGGCTTGAAGAAACGATTGAAGATGACAAGATTCGACACCCCTCAGATTCTCCTCAATGGAAAAGGATTGATGATAATTTCCCTGAATTTGGTGAAGAATCAAGAAACTTGCGCCTTGTATTGGCTACAGATGGCATGAACCCTCATGGCTTGCAAAGTAGCTCACATAGTACATGGCCAGTGATTTTGATGATCTACAACCTTCCCCCATCGCGATGCATGAAGCAAGAGCATACAATGATGCCTATACTCATTTCTGGGCCGAAACAACTTGGAAATGATATAGATGTCTACTTGGCTCCTTTAATTGAGGATTTGAAGGTGTTGTGGGACACCGGTGTTCAAGTATATGACGGGTTCAGAGAAGAAAATTTTAATCTCAGAGTCATGTTATTTGGAACAATCAATGATTTTTCGGCGAGAGCAAACCTCGAGGGATATGGTGTACATGGCCAATGTGGATGCCCCATATGTGTCAAGAGTACAGATCAATATCGATTAACACACTCTCAGAAATATGCATTCCAAGGGCATCGGAGATGGCTAAATCGGAACCATCGATATCGTCAGTGGAAGAAAGCTTTCAATGGGAATATAGAAGAAGGCCGAGCTCCTAAGTGCTTAACTGGTGAAGAAGTGTTTGAGAATGTAAAAGACTTAGAGGTTAAATTTGGAAATTTTTTTGCAGGTGGCCTTGCAAAAATTGGGTGGAAAAAAATGTCAATTTTCTTTGAGTTGCCGTATTGGACGTCTTTACATGTTAGACATTTTCTTGATATTATGCATATTGAGAAAAATGGATTTGATAGTGTCATTGGTACACTTCTAAATGTGTCCAGAAAGACAAAAGATGGCGTAAAGGCACAGTTAGACTTGGTTGAAATGAAGATAAGAGGAAAATTGACACCAACAAATAAGGGGAAACGTACTTATTTGCCTCCAGCAGCTCACACTCTAGCTAGGAAAGAAAAAATTGCATTATGTGAGTTTCTTAATGGAGTGAAAGTTCCAGAAAGGTATTCTTCAAACATTAGCAGTCTTGTATCAATGAAGAATTTGAAGCTAAAGCACTTGAAGACTCACGATTGTCATGTAATCATGGATCATTTGCTACCAATTGCTATACGGGCCATTTTGCCAAAAAAGGTGAGAGACACGATAACTAGATTGTGTTTCTTCTTCAAAGCAATGTGGAGCAAGGTGTTTGATCCTGAGCAATTTCCTGCACTTCAGAAACAAATTGTCATCACTTTGTGTGAGCTTGAGATGTATTTTCCACCTGCTTTTTTTGATATAATGACTCACCTACCCATTCACTTGGTTAGAGAGACTCAACTATGTGGACCGGCTTTTATGAGATCTATGTATCCGGATGAGTGTTATATGAAGGTATTGAAAGGCTACGTGAAAAATCGTAGTCGACCGGAAGGTTGCATTGTTGAGCGGTACATAGTTTATGAAGCTATTACATTTTGCACAGAGTATCTGGCAGATTCTAATGTTGCAGAGCTTCCAAAGTCTCATGTTGTGGGAGGGGGAGCAGAAGGAAAAAGATTAATTGGAAAGCAATTAGTTAGTGTTCATATTACACAAAGGGATCAGACACACCTATATGTGCTCCACAACACCGATGAGGTTGACCCATATGTTGAAGAGCATAAGAACCAACTTAGGAGATTCAATCCAATTAAAAATGAGACCTGGATTTCAAGATTGTCGATGGGTCCGGACAGACTTGTATTTTGTTATTTAGGTTATCGTATAAATGGTCGCACATTCTATACAAAAGACCAAGATAAATGAAGTACAATGCAGAATAGTGGTGTGAGTCTTGTAGCTCAAGCAGTGCATATCTCAAGTGCGAAAGATAATAATCCTATCTATGTCAATTTATCATATTACGGGATGATTGAACATATATGGGACCTTGATTATAGTTGGTTTTGGGTGCCGGTATTTGGGTGTAGGTGGGTTGACAATAAACATGGTGTCGATAATAGTGAAATAGGCTTCACTCAAGTAGACCTTCAAAGGGTGGGATACAAAGATGAACCTTTCATTTTAGCATAGCAAGTGTTTTTTGTCACCGATCCAATAAGAGGTGGTCCATTGTTTTATCAGCAAACAAAAATACTTGTATTGATGATGATTATGAAGAAAGTGAAGATGATGGAGAAAATCTTATCTCATTAGGTGATTCACAATCAATTGATAGTGACAATGACTTGGATATAAGTGATGATGAATTGTATATGCGACAAGATCACCAAGAGGGGATATGGATTAATCCATCAGTTCGTCGACGTACTAAAAAAAATGGTCGTACCGATGGGAAGCAAAAGACTGCTAAGCCAACGACAAAAAGAAAACGATGAAAGGTATTTGAACTTATTTCATAATTGTATGATAGACTTGTTTTTTGATCAATATTTATACTTAGTTGCAAGAAAATTTATATTCTTGAGATTTGCCTATGTTTTTGTGGAAAATTTAAGGGAAATAGGGGCTTGATTGAATTTAAGGTTAATTTGGTTTAGTTGGGGGTTAATTACTTTTAATTGGGGATTAAATTTTGTTTATTTTGTGGTTTAGGATAATTACGTTCTAGAATAATGGATATGAACCTAACTTCTATATTTATTACTTCTATTTTAAAATTATTATTGCCAAATGAATCTGCCAAATTTATATGAATCTAACTTCTGTATTTTTTAGCTTTTGTAGGTCGATGGCTTCAGATCCTGCTGGTAGTTTTCCCGAGAATGATGTATATGGATCAGATAGCCGTCATGAGGCGGAGATACGGAGAGGTGTCACAGCTATGAAAAAAGTTATCAATGCCAGAAGTAAAGGCATAAGGCTACCTGTCGGTTGGAATGACAGAGGTCAGGCAGTTAACCCAAACAAA
The DNA here is from genome assembly GCA_019426215.1 of Buddleja alternifolia. NCBI lineage: Eukaryota > Viridiplantae > Streptophyta > Magnoliopsida > Lamiales > Scrophulariaceae > Buddleja > Buddleja alternifolia. Next base: position 27,395,164 of record CM033402.1, read on the forward strand.
TCAATATTTGTTGGTTATATAGGTGTGCAGGCTAGGCAGAAGGTGTCGATTACCATGAGTGATCGGCGAAAAGTCCCGTCACCAATAAAAAAAAACATTTGGGGCGAAATGAAGGTAATTTGGATATTATCATACTTGTAAGTGTTAATGTATTATCATATTCTCTAAATTATAATTTTATATATACTTTATTGTTTGTTTTTTGTAGTTGGCATTTGATATTGACGAAAGTAGACAAAAGTACGTACTAGGAGAAGCTAGCACGTAACTTTAGGAGCTACTTGAGTAGAAAGTGGATGCGAGATGATGTTGGAAACATTAATGAAAACCCACCCCCACAATATGAGATATCTCAAGCCGATTGGACGGCATTTTTAGCTTTTTACTTAGATGAACGTTTTCAGGTAGCTAGTCATTTTAATTTACGATTTCATTTGTTGGTTATTGCGTTTATATTTAGCTAATAATTTGATAATGTAATAAACAGAAACTAAGTAGGGAAAATCAGGAAAGAGCAAAGGAACCTAAATATCCTTACCGGAAAGCGAGTCTTGGACATGCTCTTGTGGAGCAAATGGAGGTATGTAGTTCATTTAGCAGTGAATCCTTACAATTTTTTTAATAAAAATTCTATGTTAATACATATATATTTTTTAATGAAAATATAGATGAATAGAAGAAGGGATGCGGGATCCGATTGCACAGAGGTGACACGAGCACTCGTGTGGAGGATTGCGCGTTCCGATAAAACAAATCAAATTGATAACGACAATGTTAGAAGAGTAGTGAATGAAATGGTGAGTTATTTGCAATTTTAGCTCTATAATGTGTCGTATGTTTGTTTTGAAATACTATTGAAAGAACAAAGTTCACTAATTTTTTTATTTTTTAAAATGTATTATTACAGGAGAGCATTTCACAAGAGGGTACTAGCCATAGTGGAAATGAGAAGAGTCGAGATGACCTATTGGCTAAAACTCTTAAAAAAAAGAGCATTCGGGTTGCGTTAGAGGCGTTGGCTTTGGGGTCTCACAAAGAGACTATTTTAAGGATCCAAAGCTTGCTACAGAAATGGAGATGGAAAGCTTGAAAAATATGGTCAAAAACCTTTCCCAAACTATGGTTGCCATGAAACAACGAATTGATGTTTTGGAAGCCCCTAACTCGCGTCAGCCACATGAAGATGACGTGATTTCTTTGAAAGATAGCAGCCCAGAACCAGGTTATAAGATGCTTCCTGAGGTAAAAATTTGAACTTGTTTATTGATCACATAACTTGCAACTCTCTATTAGGTGATTCACACAAAACTTTCTAATATAATGTTGTATATATATATATATATATTTGTGTGTGTGTGTGTAGGTTATCGCTCCATGTCAATTAGCACTTTCATCACCGTCATATCGTGTGGTGGGTAAAGGAAAGATGTACAATCGACCTGAGACTGATAGAATACTTCACAGCTGTCCATTAGCCACCAACCATGTGAAAGTGCGCATTGACACTGCAGTTGAGGCGAATACACCCCTACCCGTCCCTCTCAATGATGAAATGCTCACCATTTCTAGTGTTCTGGGTACCTTTGTGGCTTGGCCAGCGAGTCTTGTCATTGTCACTGATGCACCGGTATGTAATTTGGTGGTCCCAAGTGGTATACGAAAAGGTCTAGAAGGGGAGGTTGAATAGACCCTGAAGTCTTTTTCGACTTCAAAAATTTCGTATCACTTTAAAGGTTTAAACGCTTGGATAGCTGAGCGCTTGGGTAAGACGCTTAAGAAAAGTTAACTTAGACTTAGTGACTTTAGCAGTTTACCAAAGTAGGGCAACGGTTAGATCGCTTAATCAGGGTTAGCACAGCGTAAATGAGTTTTAGCGTTCTTTTAGTTAATTTAATCGCTTTGCACTTTAACTTGTTTCTTTCAAAGATAAATGATGTAATAATAATAATGATAAGACAGTAAAGATAAATAACACAAGATGTATAAGGTTCACTAGGTGGTGTAATCCCAGCTACGTCCTTCTTCTCCTTTTTCACTTGGAGGAATTTACTAGAATGATTTTCGAAGAATCACACAGAATCTTCTACACGATAGTAAAGGGTGAAAATGATCTTGGGCTCCTTGATCACACAAACTTCAGCACCAATGAAGATCGTCTTCTTCAAGCTTCTCTCACTCAGAAATACTGCCTGAAAGGGTTCAACAACTTTTCTCACTCAAATGAAAGGTTGAGGTTTGTCACTAGGGTTTTGTTTGTTTTTTAAAAGATCAAACAATTTGGAATATCTCAGTTGGAATTTGGGTTTCTTCTTTGGAAGATGTTTGAAATATTTGTGACTGTCTGGAATGTGGATAAAAAGCTTGAGATATTTGGTTATAGAGTTTCTAAGCTTTTTCCCAGAAAATGTACGTAAAATTTGTGGCGATAATTTCTCTTTTCGTACGTATCTTCTTGTGTTATGTCTTGTTGTTTAGGGTTTTCTAGGGTAAGGTATTTATGGGCAATTTCTTAGGATCTGCCCGTTGGACATATGTAGGAGCGTGCCTTTCACGCAGCACGTGAGTTTACCTAAAGTCTGACATTCCTGAAAATTCGCTGAAGCCGATTGGACGGGAGCAGCTGAAACTCTGAATTTTCTGACAGTCTGGTCAAAAGATGGCTTGTCCACAAGTCACATTAGCTTATCACATTTAATGCTCTTATCAGGCATTTAATGCATTTTGAATTTAATTCCCGTTGGAAATAAATGCCCGTTGAATGATTGCATTTAAGTCCTTCATGACTTGAGGATTTATTTCAGGTGAATCTAACATCGGTCGCTTAAGTGCTTTGAGCGCTTGATTCATAAATCCTGAAATGATGTCCTTTAGCGTTTGACAGATGCTAAGTAACAAATCTTCATCTCTGGTTGACTTCAGACGCTGATCTTCAACCGCTTCTCTAATAGACTCACCTAGAATTCTATTAGCGACTCAGTATCTAATTCTTAGTCTAAAATCTACAAAGATAAAAATTACAAGCCTATAATAATTACAAACTTTCAAACGCTTATACATCAATCTATGAAAAACGGAAACTTACATTGTATTTTTGGGGTCTAACATTAAATTATATCTTGTCATCATCAAAACATCTAACATGAAATTTCCTAACAAATTCCCCCTTTTTGATGATGTCAAGACTTTTAACTCTTATAACTCTTTTATAATTTAAGAGTTACTTAAAAGAAAAGGCCCAAAGGAATATAAGTTAGCTAAAGTTAGATTAGCTTCAACTAGATGTTTCAGCGTTAAAATATTCATTCATTGAAAGAATTAAAGCATACATGTTTTACACTGAAAAAAAATCATAAATAAAACAGAAAGAAAAACATAAAAGGAATCAAGTCACTTTTTCTGTTGCTTCGCTCTTTCTTCGCCTTGTAGAACTTCTAATGCTAAGTCCAACAAGAGACGATCATTGTCGTATGTTGAACTTCATCATAATCATGCCTACGAAGTCTGGCGCTTTCATTTACCTCTAACAACCTTTCCGTCCAGTTCCTTGGTGGAATACCAAGTTCACGAATTAAATCATGATAGATATCTCTTTGTCGATCATTTGACGGTCTCCAATTGATAGGTCGTTGTAACGGTCCGGCATATGCAGGAAATCCCATACTTTCTAAGAACTCGGGGTCTAACTCTGGAAGCGCGTACTTTCTGAGATAATATCTTGGCTTTCTTTTCTTGGATAGCATTTTCTTAATGCTTACTAATTCTTCGAACAATGAACGCCACTATTTGTTATCTGTCTTGGAAATCGCTTTGGACTTTTCTTTATCTTCCCCCTTCTTGACATTATCAAGGGAGGTTATGAGTTCGGCGACATCTCGGCGCAAGAGTCTAACTTCTTCGATGAGAAGAGCAACTTGTTGAGCGACACTCTGAGCGGTGGCATCAGATGAAGCGTGTCTTTCAGTATCGGCCAATGCGCTCTGAGCTAAGTGACGGTTGAATTCAGATGAGAGCTCAGCGATAAGAGGTGATATGCTCTGCATGATAGCAATAGTGCTTTTATTTGCAGCATTTCCAATATCACGACTCCGCATATCCGACACTATGCGGATATGTCTATCAGCAGCCTCAAAGATCTTGGAGCAGGAACCCTCAATGTTGGTAAGCGAGTTTCGGACTGCCTGTCTGAAGTCTCTGGCTTCTGAATCGCTCTCGGAATCTGAATTAGAAGAAGGCCGCTCTGGGGACGGGAGAAGTCCGTAAGAACTTGAAACTGCAGCCTTACCTTTGGATTTATCTCTGATAAAAGATTCTCCAGGCTCTTGAGCAATTTCAGCGTGCACTTCTTCAATCGCTTGATCCATGATAGGATCTGCAATTGCTGGGGGCTCGACTATCGGGGCGCTAGAAGAATCTGGCAAAGAAGCCTCAGGATGTTGAGCGACTTCCGCAGTAAGAGCAATGTCTTCTTCTATAATTTGGATTGGAGGAGAAGGATCTCTAAGACCAATGACCCAGAGGGGGCCAAGGGCTTCCATCACATGTCGTGGACTAATCAGGCTAGATTACAGGATAAAGAATATAGCGTCTTCTCGCTCTTCGGTACTTAGTGCAAGTTGCACACCTTCTGGTAAAGCAGTCCCTGAAGTATAGCAGTTGAAGAAGTCCAAAATCAAAGGCATGAGCGCTTGAGCTTCTTCTTGGTCCACTGGCCTAATCAACGAGATCATCTTGGCCATTTAAATATTTGATTCACTAAAGAGCACAGGGTGAAGAGTATATCCTCTGAAATTGCAACACCCGGAATAGTGATTGAAAATGATGTCCAGCGCTTGGGTATTTTCAAACACTGCTCTCATTGCTCTGTGGAACTCAGTGAACTCAACGTGTTCATTCGAAACATCCACACGAATCTGACGCTGGCCTGGAAGAAGTGGTCGTTTACTTGATGAAGCGTCTTCATTTAGGTCAGGAAATACTCGTTGAACAAATCCTGCATGAGGATGCAAAACGTAGCGTCCGCCTTGGCTCTATAAGGCAAGTTGCTGGAAAATGTAGCTTTCGATTGGTTGTCTATATCGTGGAAAAGCACTAACATTCCCTGCAATAAACTGACGTCGTTGAAGCAAAAAGGTTACATAACCTCGACGTCTGTACTCTATACCAAATTCGAACAACAAGGGATATCTGATCAGTTCTTCAATGGTGTAAAAGTGAAGAACAAATTCTTTAGCCCACCTGGCTGTATTCATCATCCAACGTTTTCCAAGTTTGTCCGCTTTCTTTTGCTCTTTATTAGCGGCAAGGAACTTCTCAAAACGTTCCGTCTCTTCATCATAATCATCAACCCATAATCTGGCTAGATATTCACAAGCCTCATCTTCTATCCACGAGTTGGCCGGATTTGGGCGCTCCGCAACAAGCGGTCCTTTACCTTTCCATAACTTAAGTGGATTAGGAGAGAGAGCGTTCTGGGGAGACTTGACAACGGAGGGTAGAGCCGAATAGCCTATCTTGTTGAGATCTTCCTCATCTGAATTTTTGTTCCAATCACCCATGTGGGGGTTCTTGAAAACAATCTTGCTTTGGCTATAGGATAAAAGGACTCGTCCGAGCGACCGTTTGAACTGAAACGCTGAAGATCAAAGTCCGCTCTATTGAAAATTGGACGACGAATATACTCAAAGCGGGATTGAAGATGCTCCAAGTTATATAGTCCTAGATTGGCAATACGCTCGAAAACTTCAAAATTGTGAGAGTTGGACATATCGGGCCGATGGAGAGTTGTTTGAAATTGTATTTCCAACTCGGCAAGCGTTTGAGTGTCTCGTTCTCTGGCGGCATAATAGAATTCAACATCTGGAGTATATCCGCGCGGGAAGAAATCGATGACACGAGGACGAGGTCCCGTTGGTGTGGGAACAATGGCAATCACTTTTGTTGGGATAGGGGCCACTTCTATCGACCGCTCAGCGTTTACAGTCGCTTCACTGGCTGATGATGTTTTAGCGTCAGGAAGGGCTTGAGATGCTTCCTTAGCGATATCCACAACAGTTGCCATATCCACATCTACTTCAACTGGAATCTTGGATGAAAGAGGGGCATCAGCGATTGGTTCCTCTTGAGGTACATCTTGAGCTGATACATGTAAGCGATTGAGAAAAGCAAGCAAAATTTTCACTAAGTAGAAAGAAAAGAAAAGACTAAATCGATTACCCTGAGGAATATCATCGACTATTTCAGTCGCTTGATCTGTTTTTGGACAGATTCCTCAGGCTCTGGGACAACTTCTTATGGATCTAAGTCGATAAAAGAAGTTATAGGATCAGCACGAATGGGAATATCTAATTCTTCAAGAGTGTTGAGAACATATTGAATATCTGCTTCACATTGCGCTGAAAGAGTTTTTATCCTAGCATTAGAGACTTAGAAACTAACGAGGAAAGGATAGACTAATTTGCTTAGCAAATACTTACCCTGAACATTAGAAAGCCTCTCAGATTGAGTAGCGGCTTGAGGATCTGAGCTGATTTCAGGAACAGCGTCAGAGGGAGAACGCTTACTGACTCTCTAAGCGCTGGGTTCGCTGAAGCGCTAGAGGAGGCTGCGGGAGTAGAAAGAGGAGTACGTCTTCTTGCAAGCGGTACTTCTTCTACTACTTCCTCTTCCTCGAGAACAGAAAAGATAAACGCTGGAGGAGGCGATGGAGATTTAGGAGAGGGAGAAGGAGAAGGAGAAGGAAACTTTTGCTTCTTTTTGGGCTCTGACTTCTTCTTCTTGGGTTCAGGCTTTTGTTTCTTTGCTGGCTTGGATGGCTCAGCGACTTTGAGAGCTATCTTTCTCTTAGGTCGCTTGACCACCACTTCTTCTTCGAATGAAGAGGATAATGATGAAGAGGAAGACGCTTGATCTTCATCATCACTACGAACAACTCCTAAAGCACGAAGTTGCTCACGCTCTTCTTTTGGAACAGCTGCACCACCTATCTTCCTTGGCTTTTGCAGCTCACTGATCATTTTCTTTCCGTAGAATTTTGTCGCTGGAATCTTTTTGCCAAAAGAGTTTGTATAACCGCAAGCGCTAAGAATACGACCTAACACAATCCCATAAGGCTTGGGATTCACCAACTTGGCCATCGCTGCCTTGAAGCAATTAAAAACGTAGAGAGACCAATTCACTTTTAATTTGGTCAGAATGGCCACCATCATCTTGTACTAAATGTTTGTAACTTTATCGAATGTTCCTTTTCTGCATTCGATCATCTTTGAGCATATATCCACGAGAATAACGTATTCGCCCTTCATATCGTTCTTCTTGAAGTTCGGCTCATACGCAGTATCAACATCTTCTTTCTTGACCAATTCCCAGATTTTTGTAGCATCTCCGAGAGTGACGTGTTCCACCTCAGTGCCATCATTGGGTAGAACCAACAATGAATAAATCAAGGAAGGGGTAAGAACGAAAGTCTCTTTAGCAAAAGGGAAGACGCGGGATATGGAATTTCTGTCTTCAGAAATCTGGGCATTGTTAAAAAAATAGAGAGATTCGTCTTCAAAGTAGTTGAAGATAGTAGTGATCATATCTCTCAAACCAGATTCTTGAACGAGTGGAAGAATCGTTCGAAAAGGAAAGTTCTGGTTATCAAACAGATAGTCCCAGTTAACCAGAAATCCGGCGTTAACCATGACCGGTTTTTCAGCACGGGAAGTTTTTCCGGTACCAGACTTGGATGATTTGGAAGATTTTGAAGCTTTGGGTGTCATTGCTGAAAGTTTGAAAGCTTTTCGAGAGAGAAAAGTATTTGCCTTGAGAGAGATGAAGAATTTTACAGTAGAGAGAATTTGGAAAGTGATAAAGTCTGGCTGTAAAAACCTTGAAAGGTTTAAATAGAGGCAAAAAGTAACTTCTCAATGGCTACGATTTTGACACGTGGACAGTTAAAGAGTTTGAGTTTTGAAGAAATTCAAATCTGATACGTTTTAGGAAAATATGGATGCAAAAAGTGTGCGGTAAAATAGTTTATCAGTTACCAAAAAGAGCGAAATTTTGGGATCCGTAGTTACCAAATTAATTGAAAAACGTTTGAAAAGATTTGAAATTTTCAGCGTGAAATACACGCGCCTAATTGTACATTGACACGTAATCAGACTCGTGCAGACACTAAACTGTCTTGATTTTAGATAAAGGTCATTAACCGTCAGTTTGATTTGATAGACACGCGTGAACAGTATCAAATCTAATCTTTTGTACTTATCCACACGTTTCTTTAACGATGAAAACTATGCATGATTTTTAAAATAATTTTCTTAGCGTTAACGTGGGAGTCTCTTTAACGCTTAAGACTTTTGGAGAACAAAATTTAATTTTGTAAAGTTTGAGATAAAGTCAATCGCTTGATTTTATAAATGACAATTTTTTTTTTATTTTATTTATTTAGAGATTGACTTTGTCATGTATAAAGATAAGCGCTAGTGATCAGTGCATATATTTTTTAAGTCATTTTTTTATCACAGTCGCTTATAAATTGTTATAAGTACAATTTTAAAGTTCCCTCTAAAATTGATAACTCATTTCAATTTTGAAAGATGTTTTAGATGTATATATAGAGTGGATTCCCCCTAAAGCGTATGCCTATGAAAGGAATGATGCTCGTATGATTTATGCGTTTAAATCGATCATACCTAATTCACTTCTCAAAGTGAGAAAGCGTTGTTCGTTGAGCGCTTTGGTGAAGATATTTGCCAATTGTTTGTCAGTTCCAATGAAGTGCATGGAGATATCTTTCTTTTGAACATGGTCACGCAAGAAATGGTATCTAATGTCAATGTGTTTAGTTCTAGAATGAAGGACAGGATTTTGGGTCATAGCTAAAGCGCTTTGGTTATCACAATGAATTGGGGTAGGACCTAAGATTATTCCATAATCTCTAAGTTGTTGCCTCATCCAAAGGATTTGTGCACAACAGCTCCCAGCGGCTACATATTCTGCTTCAGCGGTAGAAGTCGCTATGGATTGTTGTTTCTTACTATGCCACGAAACTAGTCTATCACCTAGAAATAGACATGTGTCATTCGTACTTTTTCTATCTATTTTGCATCCTGCAAAATCTGCATCTGAATAACCAATTAGTTCAAAAGGAGAGTTCCGTGGATACCATATGCCCACATTTTGTGTGCCTTTTAGGTATTTAAGGATTCTCTTGGCAGCATTTAAGTGTGATTCTCTAGGATCAGCTTGAAAGCGTGCACACATGCATACCGAAAACATAATATCCGGTCTACTAGCGGTAAGATAAAGAAGTGATCCAATGATACCTCTATAGTTAGTGATATCAATTTTCTTCCCACTTTCATCTTTATCTAACTTAAGCGTTTGGCTCATTGGGATTTTTGAAGATGATGCATTTTCCATACCAAATTTCTTAATCATATCTTTTGTATATTTAACTTGGTTTATAAATATTCCATCAGGGAGTTGTTTAACTTGTAATCCTAAGAAGAAACTTAATACACCCATCATGCTCATTTCAAATTGATCTTGCATCATTTTCGAAAATTTCTCACACAATCGCTTATTAGTAGAACCAAATATAATATCATCAACATAAATTTGGACTAAGAGAATATCTTCATTATGGGTAATTTTAAATAACGTTGTATCAACGCTGCCTTTTGAAAAGCCTTTACCTATAAGGAAGATAGAGAGAGTGTCATACCATGCTCTTGGTGCTTGTTTAAGGCCATAGAGTGCCTTATCCAATTTGTAGACCATATTTTTGCCATGGTTGTTGATGAATCCTGGAGGTTGCTCCACATAGACTTCTTCTTGGAGTTTACCATTCAAGAATGCACTCTTCACGTCCATTTGGTATACCGTGAATTTGTTGAATGCGGCAAACGCTAGGAACATCCTAATTGCTTTAAGACGGGCTATTGGGGCGTATGTCTCATCAAAATCAATACCCTCTTCTTGACAATAGCCCTGAGCGACTAATCTGGCTTTGTTTCTTATAACAATGCCATCTTCATCCATCTTGTTCCTAAAAACCCATCTAGTCCCAATAACTCCTTGATGAGTTGGCCTTGGTACTAGCGTCCAAACCTTGCTTCTCTCAAATTGGTTAAGCTCTTCTTGCATTGCTTCAACCCAACTTGAATCACTGAGCACTTCATCCACTTTCTTTGGTTCCATTTGAGATAAGAAACTTGCGAACATGGCCTCATTAATTGTAGCTGACCTAGTTCTAACAGGTGCTTCCATATCTCCAATAATTAGCTCTGGCGGATGGTCTCTAAGCCATTTACGGTCTGCTTGAAAAGGGTTGAGAGACTCTTGGTTATCAATCGCTTGATCCATGTTTGTCTCTTGTGCAGTCGCTTCATCATTCACAGTTCCAATTTGCTCTTGATGATCATTCTCTTCATGATCATCAGCGATTCTGACTTTATCATCATTTGTAACCTCACGAGTAACCTTAGGAATAGGCACAAAGATCTCATCATCCTCATTATCACTATTATCATCAAGATTAATTTGTGACGCTTGTTGAGCAAGATCTTCAAGTCCTACATCATCAGGATTAACCTTACTCGGTTCTTGGTTAGCATCATCAAACACAACATAAATGGATTCTTCAACCTTCGATATGATCTTATTTAAGGTGCGAAAACTCTTTCCACTCTTGGCATAGCCTAGAAAGATTCCCTCATCCGCTTTAGGATCAAAAGTCTTTAGGCTGTGGGATCCATTATTATGAATGAAACATTTTGAACCAAATACATGAAAATGTAAAACGTTAGGCTTATGTCCCTTCCACAACTCATATGGAGTCTTCTCATGTTGTTTGTTGATCATACACCGGTTCTGAGTGTAGCAAGCAGTGTTGATGGCTTCGGCCCAAAACCTTTGAGGCAGCTTAGACTCTGCAAGCATTGTCCTAGCGGCTTCTTTAAGCGTTTTATTCCGTCGCTCAACAACTCCATTTTGTTGAGTGATAAGAGGCATTTTTACGTGTTTTTAAGCCCCTTTGCGTTTATGTTTTAGGTTCATTTATCGCTTGATTCTTGCCACATGTGCGTTTAATTCGTGCATTAAGTGATTTCAGGTCTTAAATGGATACAATCAAAGAACGGGATGAAAAACGACGTATAAAACAAGTTTAGGCCAAATTGCTACGCACCCCTATGCCCAAGCGCCTAAAAAACCCACGCCCAGGCGCCGAACAAGATGCAAATAACGTCAACATTCTGCTTACCACGCCTAGGCGCCATCCTGTCCACGCCCGGGCGCCGTATCTGCACCACTTTCCACGTTCGAGCGCTATTTCCGTATGTTTAGAGACCGAATTGGGTGAAGTTCCCTTCTACAATGTTGTAGAACTATGTGTTAGCTTCAAATGAGGACTTGAATCATCCAAATCGGAGTTTCGTGGAGAAAGTTATGAATGAAATACGATTGCTGCACAGGACACATTGCATTTAATTTCAGCATTCTGTCAGCGGCGCCCAAGCGCCGTAATGCCCACGCCTAGGCGTGACTACACCTGAGTTTTGATTCTTTTCAGCCAAAAGATCATCATTTGATGGGGGAATGGAACATTTAAAGCCAAGAGGTCATCACATGTATGGAGGGGATGTCATAAGTATGTTTCTTAGTAGATCTACTTTATGGAATTTTATACTACTCACTTTAGAGTAGTGGAGGACACACTAGGGGAGACACACACTAGGGAGCCCAGAATTTCTGGTCTTCTTAAGGCATTTTCTTCACTTGGGGACCGATCATAAGAGGGAGGAGGAGGAGGAGCTGGCCACTACTCTTCACCTATCATCATTCATCACCATTCTTCATCACTTTTGGAGGGGAACAAAGAGAGAGGAGTTAAGGATTGAAGTTCAAAAGCAAGGATCCATCATCAATCAATTGAGGGAGTTTTAATTACTTGCATTTACATGTTTATTTCCATGAGTATGTATATGTTTGTATTAGATTTTCTTAAGGCCTTGATGAGAGGCTAATATTGTAGAACTAAGGCCATGTGAAAGCCAATTTATGAATCAATATATGTGAAGTGAATTTTCGTATTAATTCTCATATTGCTTTGTGTGTTGATTTTGAGCTTTTATTACAATCATGTGCTTGATCACCATATGCTTGCTATCTTGCCTAGTCTAGTCATTCGAGAGAAGATAGATTAGGGTTCAATGGAATCAACTCATCATCCGAAACTAATGTGGAATTGTCCCTAGACATAGGTAAAGATTTTCGGGTGCGGTTAGCCGGATTTATCCGGGGAAACTCTAGAACGTTAATGCGTGGTTATTGATTAGATTCTCGGATAGACATATTTAGAGAACCATCAATTAATCATAGGATTATTATGTGCCGAGACATCGGGTAATAATTATCTAAGGAATTTCCACCAAAGCAATAGGAGTCTAATAATTCGAAGAGTAGCTCATCTATATTGACGAGTAGATTCGGTTGTAGCATGTGCCTTAGTCATTTTATCATATGTGAGATTTAATCTATAGTTCGTTTCTTTTTGGTTCGTCACTTGCTTACTCGCTTTATTGCAATCTACTTTTGTCCATTTTCATTAATCATAAACTAAAATTTAAGTTTCCGTGGTTCGACAACCCGGACTTTTTGTCCACTTATTACTACATACGTCTAGTGCACTTGCTATCATAGAATGTTAGCTTTTAGCGTGTCATTGAGGTGTTCTAGGAGCAGAATACTCATGAAGTATTCCAAAATCTGTACAAAACTTCTCAACAAATTGGTTAGTAAATTCAGTTCCTCTATCGCTTCTAGTTCTCGTCACCTTTAGATCTTTTGGATTTTGCAGTTGACGGATTAGCGCTGTGAGCTTGACACTAGTTTCATCTTTGGTCGCTAGAAATTCTACCCATGTATAGCGAGAGAAATCATCAACTATAACTAGCGAGTACTTTTTACCACTAACACTCATGATTTGAATAGGACCAAACATGCAATAGTTCAAGAACTCTAGAAGTAGATAGACATGGTTTCTTCTTAAAAGATGATTTAACTTGTTTCCCATTTGACATGCATCACATAAGCGATTCTTTTGAAAGGAACCCTTAGGTAATCCCTCTACAAGATTTAGCGATATTAACTGAGAGATTGCCTTAAAGTTGAGGTGATTCATTTTTCTATGTCATAACCAACCCAGTTCATTTTGACTTTTAGCAACAAAGCATGTGGGATTGTTATCAAATGTAGAATCCCAATCCACTAAATACACATTATTTGTTCTTTTTCCTCTTAATTTAGTAGACTTAGTCTTAGCGTCGTTGACATAGCAGAAGTCGCTAGAAAATTTAACATCAAAGCCTTTATCACAAAATTGACTAATGCTCAACAAATTATGCTTAAGACTCTCAACATAATATACATCACTGATCATGATGTTCCCCCTATGCATGATACCTATACCTTTGGTTTTACCTTTGGAGTTATCACCGAATATAACTTGAGGACCGTTGGTTGCACGATAGTTGATCAAGAGATCCTTTAAGCCAGTCATGTGCCTTGACGACCCACTATCGATGTACCAAACTAAAGTATCGGTGTTGGCTCTAGGTACCTGCATTTAAAGGGCAGTTCTAATTCTTCTTAGGTACCCATGTTGTTTTGGGTCCTTCAACATTAGTAGCTTTGGTTTGAATTAAAACTTTCGGAACCCATATTTGCCTTGTCTTCATTACAGGAAGATTGGCCTTCTTGGGTTTCGGTTTATGTCGTGTGTGCTTTTTAGGTGTATAGTAATATCCTTGATTATAATAGTAATCATAATCGTAATTGTAGTCATAATCATAATCATCATAGTATCGATAATATGATCTTGATTGTCTTAGATATTGACGCTGGTATTTCCTTGGTGCTGGCTTGGGTTGCACTTTTGGTGCTGAACGCTTAGCGCTTGATTCACAGTGTTCAGGCTTACCTTTAGCCTTTTGAGCGTTTGGATGAACCCGTTTTTGTGAATCATTTGCTTTAGTCTTACCCTTGCCTGAGTCAGCTTTGGCTTTCTCATTTGGCCTCGTACCATTGTCGCTAGGTTCATTTAGCGTTTGGCTTTGTGAACTTTCCTTAACAAAGGTAACACCCTTTCCTTTGTTGTTTGCCGTAACATTAGATTTATTAGGTTGTTTACCGAATTTATTGCATTCTAAACCGGTCTTTTCACCAAATAATCTAGTTACTTCAGTCACATTATCCAACTTTCTAGAAGCTTTTGATAATGATGAGATGAGCTGCTCTGATTTAGCAAGTCTAGTGATCAGATCAGCTTCTCTCTTGACTATTATATCAAGATTGCTTTTCAATTGAATAATCTCACTTTCAAGTGATTGGTTCTTCTCAATGCATTGTTGTTGAACTTTCAACTCTGCTTTGAGCGTTACTTTATCTCTTGTGAATGATGAGATAATAGCGAGATCATTTTGATATATTTTGGCGGCCTCTTGACAATCTTTATAGTATTCATTAACTTTGTCAAGTAATTCATTATAAGAAAGAGGATGAGATAATTCATTGGTTACCTCTGCTAGCGATTTATCAGACGCTTCATCATCTCTTGCCATGAGACAGATCAACGCTGAATCGCTTGTAGGCTCATCATCACTGCTTTCATCTGATGATTCCAAATCCTCTTCAGGTGCGGGAAATGGTTCGGATTCCGCTAGCAAACCTTGTTGGCGAAGGTTGCTCCTGAATTGGTTTCTATCCACATAGTCTTGCCTTGTGGGCTTAGACACATTTGGATAAGGGCAATTTACCTGGTAGTGCCCTGATTTCCTGCAATTATAACACAGATTAGTTTTCATTTTCTGTTCAGTGGATAATCGCTTTGATCCAACTGGCGCTGAGAGATTCTGAGTAGGCGATGGAGGCGCTTGATATGGAACTGGCGCTACTGGTTGAGGTGCGGAGTACACTGGCGCTTGATACTGAGGTGCTGGTGCTGGGGGAGGAGTTTGAAATGAAGTTTGTCCAATAGGATTTCTCTTTTCATATCTTAGAAATTTCTTAAATTTCTTGACTAATAAGGCCATTTCCTTTTCTTCATTTGATTCCAGTAGTTTAACCTCACTAACCGCTTTACCCTTATTTTTGGTGGTAGCGATTAAAGCTCCTGATTCAGTCGCTGAAGTTGTTGTGTCGCTGACTTCACCTAACTCGAATTCGAATGCCTTTAACTCTGAAAACACATGTTCTGGACTAAGAGTCTCCAAATGTTGTGATTCTCTCATCGCAACAGTCTTAATCAAATATTTACTTGGAAGACTTCTGATAATCTTATTGACCATTTCCTTATTGGTCAATTCTTTATCTAATGACGCTAACTCGGTAATGAGCAAAGTGAATCTTGCGTCCAATTGTTCTAGCGTCTCATTGGGCTGCATTTTGAAATGCTCGAATCTTTGCATGGCTATGGAGAGCTTGTTCTCCTTCATTTGTGCTGAACCTTCGCACACAATGGCCAATTTATCTCATATTTCTTTGGAAGTCTTACATTGCTTGATCTTGTTGAACAATGCATTGTTATCTCCTAACGCTGAGTAAAGTACACTTCATCCAACATTATCCAGATTAGCTCTTTTTTTATCCTCTGGCGTCCATTCTAACTTAGGTTTCTCGACATAACCATCTGGAGTAGCCTCGGTCGCTCCAGGGGCTCGAGTTATAATTTTCATAATCTGAATGGGGCCATCTGTAATCACATTTCATTATCGCACGAATATAGATATGCGAATGCTCTAAGTTTCCAAGAATCATAGTTTGATTCTACCAACTTAGGCATTTTGTTAAAAGCCATAATAAGATGTTTTAAAGAGAGATTTTAAAGCGACTAAGTTTTCAAAAGAATGGATCTGAACAAGCAGTTATGCTCGAAAATGCTTAGGTTTCTAATTCAACCACTCTGATACCACTTGGTGGTCCCAAGTGGTATACGAAAGGGTCTAGAAGGGGAGATTGAATAGACCCTGAAGCCTTTTTTGACTTCAAAAATTTCGTATCACTTTAAAGGTTTGAACGCTTGGATAGCTGAGCGCTTTGGTCAGACGCTTCAGAAAAGTTAACTTAGACTTAGTGATTTTAGCAGTTTACCAAAGTAGGGCAATGCTTAGATCGCTTAATCAAGGTTAGCATAGCGGAAATGAGTTTTAGCGTTCTTTTAGTTAATTTAATTGCTTTGCACTTTAACTTGTCTCTTTCAAAGATAAATGATGTAATAATAATAATGATAAGACAGTAAAGATAAATAACACAAGATGTATAAGGTTCACTAGGTGGTCTAATCCCAGCTACGTCCTTCTTCTCCTTTTTCACTTGGAGGAATTTACTAGAATGATTTTCGAAGAATCACACAAAATCTTCTACACGATAGTAAAGGGTGAAAATGATCTTGGGCTCCTTGATCACACAGACTTCAGCACTAATGAAGATCGTCTTCTTCAAACTTCTCTCACTCAGAAATACTGCCTGAAAGGGTTCAACAACTTTTCTCACTCAGATGAAAGGTTGAGGTTTGTCACTAGGGTTTTGTTTGTTTTTGAAAAGATCAAACAACTTGGAATATCTCTGTTGGAATTTGGGTTTCTTCTTTGGAAGATGTTTGAGATATTTGTGACTGTCTGGAATGTGGATAAAAAGCTTGAGATATTTGGCTATGGAGTTTCTAAGCTTTTTCCCAGAAAATGTACGCAAAATTTTTGGCCATAATTTCTCTTGTCGTACGTATCTTCTTGTGTTATGTCTTGTTGTTTAGGGTTTTCTGGGGTAAGGCATTTATAGGCAGTTTCTTGGGATCTGTCTGTTGGACACATGTAGGAGCGTGCCTTTCACGCAGCACGTGAGTTTACCTAAAGTCTGACATTCCTGAAAATTCGCTGAAGCCGATTGGACGGGAGCAGCTGAAACTTTGAATTTGCTGACAGTCTGGTCAAAAGATGGCTTGTCCAAAAGTCACATTAGCTTATCACATTTAATGCTCTTATCAGGCATTTAATGCATTTTGAATTTAATTCCCGTTGGAAATAAATGCCCGTTGAATGGTTGCATTTAAGTCCTTCATGACTTGAGGATTTATTTCAGGTGAATCTGATATCGGTCGCTTAAGTGCTTTGAGCGCTTGATTCATAAATCCTGAAATGATGTCCTTTAGCGTTTGACGGACGCTAAGTAACAAATCTTCATCTCTGGTTGACTTCAGACGCTGATCTTCAACCGCTTCTCTAATAGACTCACCTAGAATTCTATTAGCGACTCAGTATCTAATTCTTAGTCTAAAATCTACAAAGATAAAAATTACAAGCCTATAATAATTACAAACTTTCAAACGCTTATACATCAATCTATGAAAAACGGAAACTTACGTTGTATTTTTGGGGTCTAACATTAAATCCTATCTTGTCATCATCAAAACATCTAACATGAAATTTTCTAACATAATTAATAGCTAGTCATTAATAAATTATAACAATTTGTTTGAGGTTACTAAATATACTTTGGTGTGTAAGATTCATGTTTTATTTTCTTTGCTTAAACAGTCTCTAGGACCATCCAGATCATCTGGAAACCAGAAATCAGGGACGTCGAAGCAGTCAGCTGTCAAAGGAAAAAGGCCAGTGGCCAAGCCTGCACGTGAAGGTGACAGATGTGCAGACCTTCAACTAGATGGACTCCCTCATGACCTAGTATTTCTGGGAAAGTACACGAAGATGATGTCTATTAGTGCCCAGATCACTATAGACATCGAGGAACCCATTATGAATTTTGCATTCCCAGAGTATATTGGAAAGGAGGAGATCTTTCACCTTCTGCTTCAAAAAGAGATAGGAGTCTCTATCATTACGGGGTACATAGAGTAAGTTTTTTAATTATTTTATTGCATCTGAACTACAATTATTTTCGTTATTCGAAATTCATTTTTTATGCTCAATTTAGGTGTTTGTGGGATAACTACGTAATCCCCGAAGGGAAAGAAGCAAGTTTCGGGTTCCTTAACCCACATTCCATATCTGCGGGAACAAGCCCGCAAATTCAACAAGTGCAGTACATAGCACATGCTATGATACAGCGTGCACAAACGAATAAGTTATTTCTTGCACCTTACAACATCGGGTGAGCTACTAAAGACTCAACTTTAATTTGTAAAACTAGCTACGCAAACCAAAAACAAGTATTTTGAACTTATCTTTTGAATGTTTTGTAGGGGACATTAGTTGTTGCTTGCAATTGATCCATTTCAAGAGATCGTTTACTATCTGGATTCTGTGCATGGTGAGCCGCAATACCGAGATGATATGATACAAAAAATCAATCAGTAAGTTTTTCCTTCAATCAATGTATCTATTATATTTAATATTTTTTTAAACTGTATTTATTTCACATAATTCCTTGTTTTTTATATTTTTTTATAGGGCTGTGCAGATATTCCGTGCAGATCGCAACAACCAATCCAAGAAATCCAAAACCTCGGCCTGTAAATGGTTTAACATAAAGGTTAGTGTTTTCTAGTTTCATGAGATTATATATTCGTATAGAAGTTAGTGTTCTAATACAACGTAACTTTGATTACTTTTGTAGTGCCCCCGGCAGACCAACGAGGTGGATTGTGGCTACTTCTTTATGAGATTCATGAAAGAGATTATTAGCCACGGACAATCTATAATCCCAACAGCGGTATGCATAATCCTAATATATACTTAATTCTATTCCTTTTGAAATTATAAACCTTTGGTACGTAATTGAAACGTCATTTCAGTTTGCAATTAATCTTAGGACTGTCAATTGAGTTGGGCCTGTCCGAAGCCCGATTGCTCGACCTGCTGATTTATAAGCCGAGCTCAGTTAAATGTGAGCCGAGTTGAGCTTGAGCTTTAAATTGGGCCCGATAAATTTGTGAGTCGAGCTTGAGGTTAACATGGCTCAGCCCGAAATAAGCCCGACCCGATTAAAAAATATAAATGTACATTAGACATTTATAATACATTTTATATTAGATATTTAAAATATCACATTATCCAGTAATTTTATATTTTTGCCTTGAATACAAAGGTAATGATAACACCATAGCACATATCCTTCATATAAGCTGACAAGTTTAGCCCTCTTATTACCCTTCTCTACTTCAAACTCTTTCCTCCCAGGTCCGAGAAAACCCTAATCCCTTGCAACTGTTGGCGATTTTATATTCTTTTATATGTTGAAAGTCTGTACCACTGAAAATCAACTACTGTTTGGAAATTAGGTTCTTATAGTTCATGCTTCTCAAAAGGTTTTTTTTCCTATTTTTTTAAGAATAATTTGTTAAAAAGAAGAAATGAGAAAGGGCTACAGTAGCGATTTAAATATAGTAATTACTCCTGATTATAGAGTTTTTCTATGGTGATGAAATTATAGCCGAAATCTTTTTTTATTTTTGCAAATTTATCTAGACAGATTTTTTATCTCATTAATTATGCGAACTTAAAACTCCGTTTGTATATCATTGAAGTAAAGAAAATTGCCAATTAGAGCCGGCCCGAAACAAGCCCAAAGCTCGTAAAAATATGTGAGCCAAGTTTGGACCGTGCGAAAAAGAAATAAAATGGGCTGAGTTTGAGCCTATGGTTATTAGCCCCAATGCTATTTGAGCTTGAGCGAGCTGAAGCTCGGCTTATAAAGCCCGATTGACAGGCCTAATTAATCTCTATATATATCTTGCAGTACTTTCATGATTCTCAATCCTTCTATACTCAAGAGCAAATTGATGAAGTACGTTGCGAAGTGGCACGTTACATTTTCTTAGCAGCTCCTTAGAAATTAGGTAATGTAGTTTTTGTACATTGTGACTTGTTGTAAATTGTGATTTCATTTATTGTATTTAAATTGTCATTAGTAATTTAATTAGTTGATTGTAAATTTTGTTGGAGATTATAATATTTTATTGTTGGAGGAAAGAGATGGTAATATTGAAGTTTGGGGTGGTGGTTGTTTATGTTGAATATGTTTTGCTGTTATTTGAAATTTGTTGGTTGGTTTATTGAATATTACTGTACAGGAATATTATCATAATAGTGTGATCAATATAAAAAAAATAGAAAAAAAAAATTTGACACTTCCGAACCGCTGTCATAGTAATTTTAATTTTTTTTAAAACCTACCTATGACAGTGGTTTTTAGGGAACCGCTGTCATAGGGTTCGAATTATTTTATTTTTATTTTTTTAAAATCTATGACAACGGTTCCCTAAAAACCGCTGTCATAGGGTGACCTATTACAGCGGTTTTTAACCACTGTAATAGGTCCATACCATATAACAGTGGTACCTATGACATCGGTTAAAACCGCTGTAATAGGCCCAAAAAAATCTCCGTCATAGGTCATTTCTGTAATAGTGTTTACAGTTTAGGGTTTAGGGATTAGGGTTTAGGGTTAATGGTTTAGAATAGAAAATGAATATATTATTTAGAATAGAAAATGAATATATTATTATTATTCATCATAATGAACTAAGTCGGATGGTTTTATATTAAACATTACTTAAGTAGTTATAGATCATCACAATTGTAACTACTAATGTATATATTACAATGTTGAGCTACTAATGCCTCTAGAGAAAGAATCATCACATAAAAAATACCAAAAACACAATACAAAACAATTGTTTAGAAAGTTGATGGATCTTTCACACGTTTTTTATGGTTTTTCCCTTTTTCTCCACCAGATTGATATTGTAGTTTCCAAATCGCTCCACGCTTTTCTACGCAAGGAGGGTTTAGGGTTTAGGGTTAATGGTTTAGATTAGAAGATGAATATATTATTTAGAATAGAAAATGAATATATTATTATTATCCATCATAATGAATTATGTCGGATGGTTTTATATTAAACATTACTTAAGTAGTTATAGTTCATCACAATCCATAAATTGAAATTATTAAAATTACATATGTAGCAATATCCTTTAGATAAATATGTTGTATATGTACACATTGACACATGATATATATATATATATATATATATTGGGAAACACAAATGTCAATCAAAACAATTGTAACTACTAATGTATATATTACAATGTTGAGCTACTAATGTCTCTAGAGAAAGAATCATCACATAAAAAATACAAAATACACAATACAAAACAATTGTTTAGAAGGTTGATGGATCTTTCACACTTTTTTTGTGGCTTTTCCCTATTTCTCCATCAGATTGATATCGTAGTTTCCGAATCGCTCCACACTTTTCTACGCAAGGAGGAGCTTCAACAACATTTGTCTTTATTTCAGCGGGGATGATCTACTCAGACGGCTCACTAGGAACGTGTCATCGACTTTGGATGAACTCCAGTTAGCAAAAAACTTAGCATTTTATAATTATTCCTTGACAACCATTCACATTGTCGTGCACCAAAGTCTCCCGCTTTCACATTCCACTCACCATCGTATAAATAGTATATCAAAAAATCGGACATTTTCCTTAAAAAATAGACAAACACAGTTATTATATAATACAATTAGTAACGAATGACATCAAAATGCTAGTAATTTATGTTATATCGTACACATAATACACCATTATTTTTTTCCCTTTTTTCAAGTAAACCATTATCTCAAATTTAACAAAATTATTATCAAAAATTGAAGCCATAAATCAAAAAGACTTAAAGAGGTAGATCAAATAGATCAAATGGATCAAATACAATATCAAACAAATACTCAAACTTTAAATTTCATGAGAGAATATCTATCAAGCATTTCGTCGAACACCTTGTTTACATAATTCATTACTATTTCCATCAAATTCAAACAATCAAACTTTTAATCAACCAACAAATTCAAACAATCAAATTTTTAATAACATTACTCTCATTTATCTTACCTCTACGCCGTTGGGATATTACGGGCCCAATTTGGGAACGAACGGAACAGCCAATCGAAACGGCCAAGTTGTAGACGATGGAACGACGCAATTTGGAGGTGAATTGGAGGCAAACCGATACCGGGATAAAATTGGAGTATCAAGGTTAATTTAGGTATTAATTAAATATTGGATTTCTTCTTCTTATTATTAGTATAAATAAAAGTAAGGGCAATATAGGTATTTCAAGTTGAATATTTGGATGAGGACTATGAGGGGGTCTATTTTGGGAATGAGGGCTATGTGATGAGGACATTGTGCATTTTAAGCCCATTTGCCTCATTTTCCCCCTCAAAGGGTGAGACAGCTGGCCCAGAATTTTCAATAGCTCTCTATATGCAAGGTCGAGGATCAAACACCCACCACTTGATTAAGGGAGAAGGAATCCTTTCCACTACAACACACCCCTGATTGGTTGAAAATGAATTGAAAACATGTTTGGGAGCCTAATTTACCCAATAAACAATTTCACCAAGTAGTCTTTGTTCGAGAAAAAGGTAATGTTTATTATTTATTTATTGCCAAAAATGAAGCCTCGGGTCCTCAGCTCTCAGACGTAAACATTCGCTCACTGTCAACAACAATGAAATATGTAGCGGGCAACAGCTAGCAGAGGCACCTCACCTGCGCTATTCGTGAAATGGCTTCACAATACCTCAAATCCACGCCCTTACTCTTCTTACTTCTCTCCCTCTCCTCCACTGCCGCAGGAATTGGCGTGAACTGGGGCACGGCGGCGTCACACCCTCTGGCGCCGCAGAAAGTAGTGGAGCTGCTGAAAGCCAACAACATCGACAAAGTGAAGCTGTTCGACGCCGACCCACTCGTCCTCCAGTCACTCTCCGGCTCCAACATTCACGTCGCCGTCGGCATTCCCAATTCAATGCTTCGTAGCCTTAACTCCTCTTTGAAGGCCGCCGACAGCTGGGTCCACGATAACCTCACTCGCTTTGTCTCCGGCGGCGCCTCTTCTAGGGTTCTCATTGAGTGAGTCATATTCAATATTGACATCCCTATTTTCCTAATATGGCTCTTTGTAATTGAATTGTTTTTGTGGTTTGAATTTTGGTAGGGTAGCATGTTTTGTTAGTTTGCTTGATTTGTTGTTACCCTGAATGAGTGACTAATAAGGAAAAGAACTTTTGTGGGGAACAGATTGTGAAGTTACTGCTGGTATCTGTTACTGCTGGTATCTGTTTATAAATAAACAATTCACATGTTCGGCAATACAAATATATATGTTGGGAAGTAGCATTTGGCCTTTCTCCTATTGCATTGGTAGCTTTTTATGGTTGGTTATGAAGTATTTGTCATTTTTCAGGGTTGTCAATTGCTAAAAAAACATATATATACACGCGAAACAACATCTCTTACTTAGCGCATTCATCTCTTTATAGGGCTTTGACATTCTCCTTAACTAATGTGTAAACTCACTCGTGTGGCTGAAATCACGGGTTTGAGGTTGACCATATTATAGATGTTATTAAGTATGTCATTGTGTGTGTGTCATGCCAATTTCTCGGCTTGGATTTTTGGAACTTACTTTGGTAACACATCATAGTTATTACATAGGTTTGCCAAACTAGAAGGAGCATGTATAAGATTGGAGCTTGTCCTAACTTAAACTAAAAATGGAAAGCTTCTGCTAACTTCATTGTGTAGTTTTATTCGGGCATGTAATGATATGTGTAAAACCCTTTTCCTCTGTAAACAGGATCTTCTATTCCAGTTTTTATTGCATCTCCTATTGCAGGACATGAATGAATAACAAGTCACATACAGTTTCTTATTTTAACATCATAATATTCTGTTAGTTAGACACGTGTCACTCATTCGTGTCTTGCAATAGGACATGCAATAGAAAATTGCAATAGAAGATCTCATTTCGATCTTCTCAAGTCTCATATTACCTCCGTGATCATTGACCATTTCTTTCTTTTCTCATGATGTTTTTGTTATCTCTCTATATATATTTATAGATGAAAATCGTTTGTGTGTGTGGGCTAATGTTAGACTAACCTGTTTATAGGTACGTTGCCGTTGGGGATGAGCCTTTCCTCCAAAATTACGGTGAGCAATTCCACCCCTTTGTGGTCGGAGCAGCTGCCAACATCCA
Organism: Buddleja alternifolia; assembly: GCA_019426215.1. NCBI lineage: Eukaryota > Viridiplantae > Streptophyta > Magnoliopsida > Lamiales > Scrophulariaceae > Buddleja > Buddleja alternifolia. Next base: position 27,419,219 of record CM033402.1, read on the forward strand.
AACATCTTTATTGAAAGCTAACTTGGCCCAAAGAGTGAAAGTTGTAATTCCGTCAAGTTTTGATGCTTTCCAATCAGAGTCCCTCCTGCCATCGAAAGCCCAATTCAGATCCGACATCAACAAAACCATGATTGAACTCCTCAAGTTTTTGAACAGACATCAATCTCCCTTTTTTGTAACCATATCCCCTTTCCAAATTTACCATGAAAACAAAAACATTTCTCTCGATTTTGCCCTTTTCAGGGAAAAAGCACACCCTCGAAACGACACTCACAAAACCTACAAAAACATCTTTGACATGAGCTATGATACTATAACTTCCGCACTATCCAGCGCTGGATTTCCCCAAGTAGATGTTGTTATTGGTCGAATAGGTTGGCCAACAGATGGTGCTGCAAATGCTACTTCATCTCTTGCCCAAGAATTCACAAAAGGGTTAATCGACCACCTCCACAGCAAAAAAACAGCAAAATCGTCGAAGCCATCAGAAATATACATTTTCAGCCTTTTAGATGAAGATAATAGAAGTATAGCCAACGGGAACTTCGAGAGGCATTGGGGTTTGTTTACCTTTGACGGGCAGGCTAAATATCAAGTTGATATTAGCCAAGGTTCAAGAAAACTAGTGAATGCACAAGATGTGCAATACCTTTCTTCCAAATGGTGTGTGGTGAATAACATCAAAGACTTATCAAATGTAACTGCAGTTGCTTTACAGGCTTGTGCTGCTGCTGATTGTACTTCAGTGTCACCGGGCGGCTCTTGCTTCAATCTTAGTTGGCCGGGAAATATTTCTTACGTGTTTAATAATTATTATCAGCAGCATGATCAAAATGCAGAGAGTTGTGACTTTGCAGGCTTGGGATTGATTACAACCATTGATCCATCAGTCGATGCTTGCAGGTTTGTTGTTGGACTGAGGACATCGTTTTCGATTTCCGTACACAAATCCGAGGTTTTCTATTGGATGATTTCACCATTGGTGACCGTCTTCTTGTGTTTACTGAGTGAAAGATGGTGAGAGACAGTTTTGCTGAGATACTGCAGAAAATTGTTTAATGATTAGGAATTTTCGGAGTATGTTTGGTTTGGTAATGTTTCACTGAATCACTTTCTGGTGCTGTCCTTTGGAACTACTGTGTCATTTTTCAACTGATATTAACCATGTGTAGTTTTTTAATCTCAAACACCACAACACACTGTTAATATGTGTAATTACACAAACAGCCTTTCTTATAATTGAAATTACAGATATCTTACCTATTAACATGAAAATTACATTCACCCTTAGTTGGCTGTGGTTAATGGTCAAAATGACATTTTTATTCTTAACCTAAATCTTTAAAATAAAAATAATAAAGCTGAAGTAATGATTTTATATGAAGAGACGAACTATAATACATTGTGGCATGATAAATATTGCACGACCAAAAGAAGTATAATAATTATCACTTCATAAAAAGTATATATTGAATGAAAATGTCGAGGATCACTCCACCAAAAAGATGCAACCAACTACTACTAATTTCTTAAGTTAAATTGAATCGAGAACCAAAAAAAATAGGCAAAAAAAAAACATAGGATAACAAAAGGGTATATACACAAGAATTCATTTGTTCTTATATAGTTTTGTCACTTGTTATACAAATAATCTTAATAAAGAAATTATTATAAACTTTTAAAGTTATTATGTTAAAAAACGTTAAGTTAGTCCCATAACTTACATGTAGTACCTTTTTAGTCTCATTCAAACAAAATTGCAAGTTTTATTCCATAAGATATGACCATTTTAATTTTAGTCTCGCTCTTTATGCGATTTTAGAAATAGTCTCAATAATTTGGACAAGTTGCAACGGTAGTCCTTTTCTTAAGCAACGCTAGTCCCACGTTTTATTTTTCATTAAAAGTTACCAGAAAAACTAAAGGTTAATGAAAAAACTGACGACTAAAAATTATGATTTGTCCCATTAGACCATAACTATTATAATTTGTATCAAACAATCCCACATGGAAGAAAGAAGAAAAGCTTGGGCCGACACCCAGACTCATGAGTTTGGGTCTAGACCCAAAGTTTTGAGTCTAAATCTAAACTCCATATTTAGGTGTGGATATGTGCGTAAACCCAAACTTTTGGGTTTGAGTAATATGTAGTTGAGTTTGTTGGTATCGCGCTATACTGCTGCATCTTTTATAATTATTCTTCTATCAACGCCAATCTTTCAAATCCAAATAAGTCGTGCAACCAATGTTTTGAAACTGAACCGATCATCAAACCGAAATTAAGTGAGTCAAGAGTCATTAGTTCCGTGATCGAACCTGTGACATTATCAATACGTAATAAATAATCATTAACACAAACTGTTCATTTCCTATCACAGTAAGAATTAAAATTATCCAAAACTCATATTTAACATTTTGAATCAATCATATTAAATGACAAAAAATACATAGTGAAGATGAAGAATTCATTTTTAGAATTAGGTCAATAAGGTTCAATAATAGTAGAAAAGTATTTGGAAGCAATCACCTGTGAATGATGAAAAAATTCTAAATTAATATCAATTAGAATACTAAAAATTCAGAAATCATTTACCTGATGAATAAATCAATTATTAAATTAATATCAATTGGATTACAGTAAGTGCTTACACACTTTTAGAAAATGGTTGCATAGAAAATGGAGCATTTAATGATCAGAACATGAATTGTTACTAAAATACGGGATGGGAAAAGTTCGTGATTAAATACGAATGTGTATATTGTGAAAATTTATTGAAAGTTAAGGTGAAAAAATCGGTTAAAAAGTATGTCTGCGGAAATAAACGGATTCGTAAACGTACGAGTATAATGAATATAAATTAATTATTAGGGAGTAAAAATACGGTTTAGTCCTATATAAAATTTGTAAGATTTTTTGTTTGTACTCATTTTTAATTTATAAAAATAATATTTTGTATGAGTCATTAATTGACAATAATTAATACTTTGATAAATTATTAACGTTCAGAATTTTTAATTGTATAATACTCAATTAGAAAAAAATATTCTTTTTAGCCAAAATTAGAGTATTATTCGTTGAGTATTATATGGGTAACGTAAAGTACGTGTATTAAACGGTTCAACTCAAAAGCACGGGTATTATTCATTACGTTCAAAATGCATACGAAAAATGGAAGTATTTTTCAATTAAACATATGTACATATATTATATAGGTATAATACGAGTTTTTACTAACGGAGCATGAAACTACTTAAATTTATATGAATTCAGACGTATAACATCATTTGTGTCATGGTTTAGCAATATTTATTTTCACTGTTCTATGAACAATATCATGCTCAAAACTTGTTTTGATGCACTTTATAAATATATTCGAAAAGTATCTAGAATCAACTGGTTCTTATGAACGGGGACCAAGTTGATTGGTTCACTGATGGAACCGCCGATTTCACCGCTTCTCATAAAATAAGTGCTTGTAAGCTTTTACCGATTTGGTGGTCTAACTGAGGGCGTTTTAGGGAATATGTGTTGGTCTAACCTAGGAGTGGGCATTGAGTCGAACCATCTTGAGAGCCTCAGGAGCCGACCTCGAGCCCATAATAAATACCTGTTTGAGGGGACTTGAACCTGAATAAAAGATAAATATTTTATTTACTTATTAATATATATTAATTGCGTGGGCACAATCGATGTATGTGCTTAATCAATTAAAAATTATACCTACAATTTTTAATTGATTACTTAAGTATATTATCTATGTTTTGATCCTTGGCAAATATAAATATCTACGTTTTAGTCTTATATAAGATATAAGAATTTATAAGTAAATAGAAATGAGTTGGAGATATTAGAATAAAGGTCGATGGAAGAGAATGTAAGAAATGATGAAGCTTGTTTTCGTTATCATATTTTCATTTTTCATTTTTAATTGAAAATATACTTATTTTTATTTTCACTTACACATTCTTCAATAACTACTTTTTACTTAATCAATTTACACTCACTTTCTTTTGCTCACATCTCCTTCTAAAAATTTCACATGCTTGTGGACATTTTGATATACATTTTGAATATTATTATTTATTTTTACTTACAAATATATTTAATCAATGTAATATTATCTATATCTATACAATATACATAACATTACTTTTAACTAATACAATTATTTCACATAACATCAAATCATCATTTTCAATAATTTTCGAACACAACCAGATATATCGTCATTTTCACACAAAAGTCAAAAACTCATTTTTCCATTCGTTTTATAAAATAAAGGTTGAAAATAAAATAAACACACATCCAAATAGAGGCTAAATGCCCCTAGTTGAACCAGTCTAACCACCCAATCCGGGTCGCACTTCAAAACACTCGGACGCAACTTGTTTCTCCACATAATTCGACTTCGCATTCCGAGGGATATCACCTTTCAAGGGGCGAGGCTCATGGATTTATTTCCATACTCGAATTTGGCACATTCATTTTCATTGCTTGAACTTGAGAAATCTTTCTTATTCTCTCAAGTCTCGACGGCAGTATATACAAGTGTAGGTTTCACAATATTATTCAGAGACCCATTTTTCGTCGTCAAGTAAATGCTATATTTATTTTGATTCGGCCAACAATCCAACGTTGTCGCGCAACAATATCAAACCATTTCCACAAGATATGTTTTTAATTGTCACTATCGGCCCAAGTATTAAGCATATTTAAAATTTCTGAACTCAGATCTTTCCATCCGAATAACACACTTCTCTCTTCTTAAAAAGAGCCAGTCAAAACATAAGCCGGCAACCATAACAGATTTGTTAACACGGTTAAAGACGCCATATGAACCTCACACCATGCCACAGAAGGCAAAAGGTTACACCGTTCCATCATATCTAACCCAACCTCACAACTGGAATTAGATTTAGGATTCGATACAGACAACAGTAACAAACAGGTTGACTAAAACCACAGAAAACAAAGACATGCTCAAACCACAGAAAACAGAGAGAAGGGATGAGCCAAGCCGCCAACATTTTTCTTAGCACAATACTTTATGGCCAACATTACGATTACTCACACAATAAAACAACTCCACAAGTGCACGATAGGTCATAATCCAACGTTGAAGTGCAACAGTGGCACAAACTGCATCTCAATAGCCAAATTGACCAAATTCCATAAGCTCCAGAGGGCGACCCTTGTGCTTCAACTAATTAAAAGTTCAAATTGCATAAAAAGGTTTTTCTCCATGGCACGGCTGAGAGCATAGAACTGGTATGCACTCTACCCATAACACCCAATTGTTCTCCGCCTCTTGGAATACACTACTTCGTCCTGGGAAATTCTTATATGGACAGGATGTGGAAACACCAAATAGTAATACAATGTTGATCCCATGATGATGTAGCATAATATGGAACCATTGGTGTTTTCAAATGCTCAGTCCATATAACGGCTTCCCCTTCGACCATAGAACCACAAGTTTTTAACCAAAACTATATTCCCTTTACCATGAGGTGGAACACATTCAATTGCATATAGAAATGATTCTAGAACCTAGACAGACTTGAGAGATTTTGCAGCAGATGTACAACTAATATGGCAACTTGTGCAGATGTCAAGGGCAATAAGAGATGAGTACTACTTCAGATGGGAGCAGCATAATCACAAACTTTAATTTTCAAGATCCTCTGACAAAGGAGTGGATTCCTAAATATATAAGAATTTTTAGGACATGGATACATTCTATGGTTCCAGGAAGTTCGCGTTTAAAAGCCTTTGCTCACAGATAACTAAAGCCACCCAGAGCCTGTGTGGGAAAAGGAAATTGCACCTACCATGTTCTGTCAAAAAACAAAGGAAAAAGGCAATTAAACTAGCAAAACTATCCATTTTAATTTCATTGCGAGAACTGATTGATCAACCCATAAACGCTCATCATATATAATGCCAAAAGAGTACTATGAAGATAAGAATAAGAAGCTTAAATTGTATCAAGCAAAGATGCAGGCATAAGGCAAATGTGCAAGCAAATGCACAAAATGCATCTCTGCAAGAAGAAAAACAAACGCAATTATGTAAGCAACACTCACCTGATAATTTCAACCTACCTTTAGCAGCAATTTGGAGAATATCCACTTCCCTCTATAAAAACATTCACACAGCTTAAATCAATCCAAGCCATATGAATAACTCCCCACCAAGTACTGACAAAGGATGTAGAACAGAGAAAAGGTGTATTGCTCATAGTAACAAACAACCTACCTCTGAGTTTCCAGTTAGAGAACAAGTCCGCTTATGGAATAAAAATAAAAACCCCTCCCACCACAAATATTAGTACATAATAGCCCTTCTGGAAGCTTAGTATGGACGTGACCGGTTTCCTCCATGATAATGTCTATCTGGACCAGAAGAACCACCATCTCTGTAGTTATCTCTTCGTCTATCACCTCCATAGTTCCCTCTACCACCGCCACTGTTAAATGAGAAACAAGTCAAATACAATATACCATAATGCATATAGCAATTCCGAGAATATAAATGGACAAATAAAAATATATTTGTGATGATACGGGAGCCTGTAGGTTCACAAGATGCTACCATGCATTTACCTTCTTCATTCTGCAAGAGTACTAAACAAACTATTTAGTAAAGTAAAACACATTTTACGTTTTATAACAAAACAGAAATCACCGCTCTCAAAAAGGACAGGCGAAAAATTGATGCATCAGGATAACATGATCGAATAACTGAATAGGTCCAAATTTAAAAATGTAAATGTCCCCCCATCTAAAGCAGCTAATCTGGGTCCATAAAATGATGGCAATAAGACACAAACAAAGGAAGATTGACAACCCAGATGGCATAACCACAATCCAGAAATTATCAATGTGATTGAGAATATAAGCACCAATAAAAGGAGCTTTTCCAGATCTTCCACACCCAATGCAAACCGCCTCAAGTAGAAGGCTAAAAACACTCTTACATCCTTAATTTTTCTTGTCAGACTATCGACCTTACTCAACATATCATAGATGTACTTTCCTGTCAATGTATACCCCTTTTCCGTACATTCCCAGTCTCTAGGTTCTAGAAGACTTTGATTTTCCATTTTATTGAATTTCACATTTAACATTACCAATTACAAGGTTCTACGACACTTGGGTCTCCTACTTATATTGATTCCAATGTCTAAAATACATAAACATTATTCTATATACATCAATGTACCAATCACTTTGTTTGCATGTAGAGCTTCACATTATACAAGTCATACAAGTATAAACCCTTTATCTTGGACCCATAATAATAGTAGTTCACAATATCTTGATTAGATGCATATTTTTATCTTCAACCAAGTAGCTTATATGTTTGCTCATCAGAATTCAATGAGCTGTCACTGAAATGACGACCAAATAGCAATAAGAAAGCATATTTGAAATATATATTGACTTACCCAGAACCATATGCAGGAGCAGCCTTTGGAGCAGACTTCTCAGCCATTGAAACTGTAATTTTATGTCCTCTCATATCATGCACTGTTAAACAAAAACCATAGCAACTACTTAAGAAAAAGAGCATTCACATATTCAAATTCAAGAGAACCGAGTCAAGAACATACTATTGAAAAATCCACCAGCTGAATGTGCTGCAGATGGATCTTCATAAGATAAAACTGCATCTCCTTTGTTATTTCCCTGTTCATCAGTGTATATTTTGATGCTCCAGGGCCACTGGTCCTTGTACCCTCGCTTTTGCTTGATTCTTGCAACCTAGCAAACCAGAATCACTTTCATTACTTTGAGACCAATTGCACTTGGCATTTTATAGAACCCAGAAGAACAAAGCATGATTAGCATGCTAAATAGAATAAACCAGAAATGGCCAGACAATTTTGGTGCAGCAAAAAGGCTAGATTGTTCAGACATGATAGATGACCTTCCACGGGGATCCACATAACAGGTAAACCAAATATTGGTACAACCTTCGGCTAATGTATGCAAATATTTTGTTAATGAAAATAAGGGAAGAAATTCACTTACTTGCCCAATGCTTCCAAACAGCTCTCTAAGCTCATCAGTAGTGACATCTGGAGGCAAATTTGATATATAAATTCTCGAGTTATCACATGAATCCCCACAATTCTCATCACATTGCTTGACCTTTTCAAGAGCCTCTGCTGGAGCTCCACCATAACCTCCACCTGAGTTTCGAGAACCTCCACCATACCCACCCGGTGGACCACCTCGTCCACTGCCACGGCTTTCACCACGAGTTTCACCACCATAACCAGCCGGAGCACCATATGACGGTGGATATGAAGCAGGCCCCCCAGTGTAGCTTGTAGGTGGAGGAACCGAGTCAGGAGCATAATTAGGGTTTCCACCATATGCATTTGGGGGTGGTGCATAACTTCCACCAGCACCCCCATAAGATGGGGGGGCAATTTGAGCGCCTTGTCCATAACCACCATCATCCCTTCCTTGATTACCACCATAACCGCCTCTGCCATTTCCACGATCATAGTCATTACCACCTCGGTCACTGCCACCATCATAATTACCTCTTCCGCCTCGACTGTTCTCAAACCCCCCACCTCTTCCACCTCTGCTATAACTACCACCACCTCTACCCCCACGATCATCACTTCCAGCTGGAGACGGTGTACCACACTTGTTACACTCAGTCCTTCGGGCAAAGTTCAGATTTCCACAGCTACATCAATTATAGCAGTATTAATTACCGCAACAGAAAAGGAACTCAGGTATCAGATCTAATCATTACCCATGTTAGCTAAACGTTCGATTGCACAAGAGGAATAAACAAAAGGAATCCCACAATTACAAACAAGTTAAAGACGTGCATCTCTCCAAGAGGAAAACCATAAAGATCATTGGATGAACTTTTTAGGAAGATAATGTCCAAAATAACATACACATTAAAGTCTACATTTCTATACATCTCAATGTTGTGCAATCTAAAAAATAGACGAATCCAAGAATTTCAAAACTTTAATGCAGTGGATTCAGATTAGTAACTGTCCAATACAATTTATCAGATGGATTCAATGGTTGGGACATGCATTCAAAACATGGAAATTTAAACAGGCATTTGTTTTTGCAAGTATGGCAGGGGCCATCTATAGCATTTGGAGGGGGAGAAATACCGGAGTGTTCACATAACAAGCTAGTACCAGTGATGCTGTTTTTAGTAAGCCAAAGCTGGATTTATTGATGCGGTTTACAGGTTAGGGGCATGAAAATGGTAAATAGAGATAGAATATATATAGATCACCTTCAGGGGTTATAGTTAGATCTTTTGCTCTGATGGTTGAATTGTTTATTTGATGGTTATTTGTATAGGGTTGTGAAGTTGAGGGAATTTCTGGACACAAGATGAGTGTGTCAATAGATGTAATGCTCTTTTGAATGAAATCAAATTTCTTACGGTTACCCAAAAAAATAAAACTTTAATAGTGTGCCTCAGATCCTGACATCAACTTAAGCTCAATTTGATTGTGCTCCAAAGCATCGATAAATAGTAAGAATACAAGGCAGAAGTACCAGCATTTTTGCAGAATCAAACCGTACCACACAGAAGCACGAATGCTAAATTTTTAGTTCTCTAAGACAACTCAATTAAGATCTTGAATCTCATCTGCTATTGCATTTTAGAACAAAATTTGTTCTCTTTTATATTATAATATTGAGAAGTTTATAATTTGTGTCAAACTGTTCGAAAAGATTTCAGTTGCTGCCTAATTTCCCAGACCTTCTATGCTGTTCGGAGTATCTAATATCATAAAAGGAAAATATTGAACACGTAAATAAAAAAGGAACTTCATATCTGTAAACGAGCTCTGTTACCTTGAATTAGGGCAACGCCAATCACCTTCCCTGCCGCTTCCACCACCGCGGCCACCTCCTCTGCCGCCGCCGCCACCTCCGCCGCGCCCACCACGATCTCCTTGGTACCCGCCACCACCAGCTCCTAAGAGTATTGAACAGATCTCATCAAAAGTTGTCAAAAACCAAAAATAATAAGATCAAAAAACTTAAAATTCAAACAGCGCAGCAGAGACACAAATTAAGTACCTCGTTCACCGCCGTACCCGCCGCCACCACCTCTTCCACCTCCCCTTGCACCGCCGCCGCCGCCTCCATAACCGCCATATCCCCCTCCCTCAGAACCGCCATATCCACCACCACTGGAGCCGCCGTAACCACCGTAGCCGGTGGGCGGCGCACCAGATCCGTCACCTTCTTGACCGTACATGCCAGACATCCTCTATGTTTACTCAGATAAGCAAATCCAAAAGTTACGTCTCAAAATGAAAAGATGGGTTCAATTTCTACAGAGATGTAGGAGAAAGAATATGAGCTAGGGTTAACGGATCACGTGTTATATATCCAAGGTCTGAGGGGATTAAAGGCCAAGATATTTTTCCTTTTTCTGTATTAGAGGGAGTATTCCGCTGTGCTCGGGTGCATCATATATACAATATAGTCAACTAGTCATTGTTGACTATTTGGGCCGGAAAACTGAAGAGGTCAATTGAAGTAGGTAGGGGGGCCGAGCTCGAGCCGAGCCGAGCCAAATATTTCGGTTCGAGCTCGAGCTCAGAAAAAATAAATTAATTTTTTTCAACTATTATATATATTTTTTTATTAATATACCACCTACGCGCAGGGAAGACGGATGGATTCCAGAAAGGGAAGGTGATTATGGAAGATACATATATAATATTATATGTATGTATATATTAATAAATAAATATTACATTATATTATATATATTAAAAAAATATCATTTTTAAGGCTCGCGAACCTTCGAACATGTATTTTTGGGTTCGAACTTTTTTCGAGTTGGCTTGGCTTGTTGGTCACCACTAAGTAGGGGTATGCGCTTGATTCGATTTGGATTTCAGAGTCGTGTAATTTGGGTTTGGGTCATGTTAGGTAAATATCGATGAATTAATGTGCATTAGTTTCGTGTTTCGAATACAAATATTTAACCATAATTATTCTATCGGGTGGGTTCGCCTTCGCTCACCCCCAATCCTTAATCCAATTTGATTAAGACTCCTCCAAGTCCTTTATTGAGATGAGTTATATTTTTACTAGGGTCGTCAATCAAGTTGTGAGCTGAGCTTATTGATGCTCATGCTCGTTTGATACTAAACAAATTGTTATTTTCAAAATGGGACCGGGCTTGATGAGCTTCAAGCCAAGCCAGAACCTATTTGAATTTAAAATTTTAATATTTTTATTTTTTTAGTCAAAATAATAAGATAAATCTACAAAATAGAACCCTAATAACCTAAGAATCTCAATGCACATTAAAATTATCATAATCAAACATATCCAATATTAGAACTCCATGTTATAAAACAAATAAACAGACTTTCTCTCTCTAGAGGCGAAATTCTCTATGCCTTCTCTCTGCCCCTCATTCCACCATGGACACTACACCTCTCCCCTCCTTCTTGGGTGAAGAGAAGGAGATGGGAGAAAGAAAAATGAAAAAAGTCAAAACAAGAGGCTTAATGGATGACAATATTAGTATGGAAGAGGATGATTTGGGAACCATGCATATGGATGAACCCCCTACGTCCTAAAGCTTCCTATCGACATATCCTAATGAAGAAACAAAGCACTACCACAGAAAAAAAGGAGTCTATCTAGGATAAAGGCATTTTTGAGCTGCTTGACCAAGGGTTCAATTGTTTCTTCCTTAAACTCACTAACTTGGGTAAATATGAGTTTATCCTCACTGAAGGGCCATGGAGATTCTTTAGTTAGTATATCATTGTCCGAAAATGATTTAAGGGCCTCCTCCTACAAAGCCATGATAGCCGTCTCATGGGTACGTGTACTGAAACTTGATGTTGAGTTCTTTCAAGATGAGATCATTTTTTCTATTGCCACATGTATTGGTTTACCCATAAAACTAGACCATAACGCACACAAAACTTCTAGGGGGAGGTTTGCCCATTTTTTTGTGGAAATAGACCTAGAAAAATCTATCCTTGGCGCTATTGAGGTCCATGATACGACATACAATATTGTGTATGAAAATCTACCGGTAATTTGCTTCTCTTGTGGGTAAGTGGGACATCAAGACACGGCATGTGACACGCTAAAAGCCAACGTGCTATGATAGCAAGTGCACTAGTCGTGTGTAGTAATAAGTGGACTAAAAGTCCGGATTGTCGAACCACGGAGACTTGAATTTTAGTTTATGATTTTATAGAAAAAAAAGAACAAATATAATTAAAGTAAATTATAGGTAAAATGCATACAATAAGAACAAGATTACACAATTGATTTTACACAAAGTATAAAGGGAGACTAAGGCACATGCTAGGTTCAAATTGATCAATTATACTTATAAAGATTCTAGTTGAAGGATTACGCTTATATTGTTATGGTGAGAACTCCGAGGGTAGAGAATAACCGATGTCTCGCGTATAAACTCCTATGCTTAGATCGTGATTTCCCAAATATTCCTATCCGAAAATCTAACCACTAAACATGCATTAACGTACTAGAGTTCACTCGATTTGAATCGAACAACTTCACCCGGGAATCTTTACCTATGTCTAGGGCAATTCCTCATTAGTTACGGGTCATGATGTGAATTTCTTGCACCCTAAGTCAATTTTCTCCCGAAATATTAACCTAGGCATAAGATTCTAACATATAGTGATCAAGTATATGCAAGATAGGCAAAAACACAAATTCACATCACATAACAATATAAGAACAACCTCAACAATCATCTATTATAAGCATATATCACAATTTGGCCTTACATGGCCCTAGTCTTATGAATTTAGTTCATAATGGATAATATGAAAAACATAAATGAATTAATACACATGTTCATAGACATAATTGAAATGAAAAGCTATAAAAACTCCCTCAAAAGTGAATAATGATGGATCTTGAAGTTGAGCCTTCAATCCCCAAGCTCTTTTCCTTCCTCTAGTTTTCCCCTCCAAGAGTGATGAAGAATGGTGATGAATGGTGGAGAAATCAGATTAGGGGCTGCCCCCCTCTCCTCTAAGAATCTGAAATTGATAGTGAATGATGAAGAGTATGGGTTCCCCCTCCTTTTATAGCCAAAATTCCACTAAAGTATGCATTAAGAATTCCCATTAAAGTTCCCCAATGAGAATTCCACCTAAGGTGATGCTTAAAGTTTGGCTTTTAAGATTCCAACCAGCTAAAAAATGCTGAACTTTCGGCCATTAAGAATTCCACCAAGCATAACCATGTGAAAACTTCAACAAAACACATGCATGCTGCCATTTTCTTGCTTTCCAGCGCAGTCTTAGTATTTTCCTCATAAACTTCTCCACAGATCTCCAAATTGGATGATTCAAGTCCCCATGTTCAGATAACACATAGATCTACAACTTTTCAGAAGGACATTTTGTCCAATTCGGTCTCTAAGTATACCTAAATTACGTTTGAACATGGAGGTTGTTTCTGATTTGGCGCCCATAAAGTAAATCTACCAAGAAACACACTTATGACAACCCCTCAACACATGTGCTGAATTATGGCCAAAAGTGATTCTTACCCATCATATAAGGCTGGAATTTAGGCTGAAAAAGGAGTAACATTCGGACTATCCATGCCTAGGCATGACTAGGAGGGCGCTGGGGCGTATCCTGGCACATGTACTTCTCTGTTCGGCGCAGCAATCGTATTTCCTTCACAATTATCTCTATAGACCTCCGATTTGGATGTTTCAAGTTCCCATTTGAAGCTAAGACATACATCTAAAATTTTGTAGAAGGAAACTTTGTCTAAGTCGGTCTCGAAATGTACGGAATTATCGCTCGAATGTGGTAGGAGATGTATAAACCGCCTCGGTGTTGAAAAACATGCTTGAACTTGTTTTGTACATCGTTTTTCTTCCCTTTTCTTCATGTATTCTCATTTATTACCTGTATTCACTTAACACACCTATTAAATGCAAATGTGACATGATTTAAGCAATAAGTGAATCCAAATCATAAGAATTACGGTCTTAAAAACACGTAAAAACACCTCTTATCAACACCCCCAAACTTATCAATTGCTCGACCTCGAGCAATAAGAGCTATAAGGCAAGACCAACATCATTCAATGGGAGAAAACAAAACAACTAACTAACTCACTTTCGTGGAGTAAACGATTGCACTTAGCGGGTGCAACAAGCCTTTAAACCTTTGAGTTACCTCAAAGGACGAGTTATAGTCTCGTGAGGGTTTGCATAAGATATACCCACAAAATCTAGCAAATTTTCAATCCCAACCGAATCAACACATCTCAATATGATCAACAAGAATGAATGGCATAAAATCAACCTTTTAAAGTTTACAAATATATATATACATATCAACTACTTTTGCTCATGTGACACCAATACTTGAAATGACTCCCTAGGGTATAGTGAAAAATAAATCTAGGGTATTATAGTCGAGAGGCATCCTTACCAAATTTTGGACATTAATCCCATATCTATCAACTTTTGATCAAACACAAGGCACAAGAATTATAGAAAATCTCATAGCCATTTAAATTTCATTATCTCAAATATTCAACATTCAATTCATATGGAATTTCCATTAAACTTCATTAAGGCTAGATCATGTGCAATGTTTTATTCCATTAGGCTTTCTATGACACCCATGTAACAAGTTTTAGACCAATGACTCCCAAACTAGATAGTTTTAGGGCATTAAGTGTAGAGACACTCCTAAGGATTTAATCACTTGAGTATCAAAGGCCACGAAATAAAACTAGATCTTTTAAACAATTCACTTCTTTTGGCTTGAGCATAGCTCAAATTAGCATAATAGTACAGTATATAGGCATGAAACTTTTCACCTCCGGTACGTATTAGCCTGACCACTTTTGTTCATACCAAAATTCAACCTTTTCAATTCATTGTTAGCATATAAAATTACTACTCAACTTATAACCTTATGAGAAATCTAAGTTAATATTTCTGGGAATAATTCCTTAAGTGTCTCAAGATGGTTATCCTCTCAACTCCTCTACCTTCGATTTAAGTGCATTGTGAATCATCTAAAGAATCAATTCTAGTCTAAGGTCTCCACGAGCAATTTCAAAGATATATATATTCCATTAAATTCAGATTATTTCAAGAATTCATGTCATTTTTCCAAGTAAATCAATTTCAATGCATCAATTGGAAGGACTAAAATTTTTTCATGCTTGATTTTCTCAACAAAGAAGCATATAAACATGATATCAAACAAACTTTCCCCAAATTCAAGTTAAAAATTAGGATTGCATTTTCAATATTCAAAATAGATACTCTTCTACCCCCAAACTTAAATCCAACATTGTCCCCAATGTTGTTACAACAGGCATACACAAAGATAAAAGAACACTTACAACCAAGGATATTGAAGAACATCCTTAAGCTTCCAATGCATCCTTACAAAGTTTCTCCTCTTATCGAGTAAAATAAGAATCTCTAAAGGTGGGGTCCAAATGTGCATCATATCTAACACTTCAACTTTTTAAACCATCAAGCATAAGAAAAACATACATGCCCAAAGTGCATGCTTGAACACAATAAAAAGAAACAAACTAAACAAAACAAAAACGAAAGCAAAAAGAAAAGAAAACTTACAAACTTGGGTTGCCTCCCAAGAAGCGCTAGTTTAGAGTCGGTAGCTCGACTTGAGATAAAGAATCGCTAAAGATCCTGGAGGGGAATGGTCACTTTATCCCTCGACCCGTCAATCCCAATGTAATGCTTTAATCTTTGGGCGTTTGTCATGAAGGTTCGTCCATTATCCGTTATAAGTTCAATGGCACCAGAAGCATACACACGAGATACAACAAATGGTCCCGACCATTTTGACTTGAGCTTCCCGGGAAAAAGTCGAAGGCGAGAATTGTATAGTAAAACCTTGTCTCCTTCATGAAATTCTCGGGGAATAATACGCTTATCATGCCATGTTTTCGTTCTCTCCTTGTAAAGCTTGGCGTTCTCATACGCTTGATGGCGCCATTCCTCAAGTTCGTGTAATTGGAGTAATCGCTTGGTACCTACGAGTTGAGAATCAAAATTTAGAAATTTAATAGCCCAAAAAGCGCGATGTTCGAGCTCAACCGGTAAATGACATGCTTTTCCAAAGACAAGGCGATATGGGGACATGCCAATCGGAGTTTTAAACGCGGTTCTATATGCCCACAAGGCGTCATCTAGTTTAAGGGACCAATCTTTTCTAGATGCGTTAACCGTTTTTTCAAGAATGCGTTTAATCTCCCGATTCGACACCTCCACTTGACCACTCGTTTGAGGATGATATGGGGTTGAGATTTTATGCCGTACCCCGTACTTGTTCAGTAAGTGCTCGAATTGTTTGTTACAAAAATGGGTGCCCCCGTCACTAACGATTGCTCTAGGAGTTCCAAAACGAGTGAAAATCCTTTTTTTTAAAAATCGAGTAACCACCCGAGCATCATTAGTTGGTAAAGCCTCAGCTTCGACCCATTTGGAGACATAGTCGACCGCAACAAGAATATACTTATTGGAACAAGAACTAGGGAAGGGTCCCATAAAATCAATACCCCATACATCAAATAGTTCACATTCAAGCATGTTATTCAATGGCATTTCGTGTCTTTTAGAGATGTTACCTGTTCGTTGACACCTATCACAAGATTGAACATACAAGAATGCATCTTTAGAAAGAGTAGGCCAAAAGAAACCTGATTGAAGCACTTTAGCCACTGTTTTAGAGGGTCCAAAGTGACCACCTACCGACATATCATGACAATGGGCGAGAATTGATGCTATTTCCTCCTCGGGGATACATCGTCGAATGAGGCCATCTGCACAAATCTTAAATAGATATGGTTCGTCCCACAAATATCGCTTCACATCAAATAAGAATTTCTTCTTTTGATGATAAGTGATATCCGGAGGAAGAACTCCCGTGACAAGATAATTTGCATAATTGGCATACCAAGGAGCATCATTATGAAGTATAGCATACAATTGCTCATCGGGAAACTCCTCACAAATAGGTTTATCAAACACGCACTCAGGCTTAGGAATCTCTATCCTAGACAAGTGGTCGGCAACAACATTTTCTACTCCTTTCTTATCCTTAATTTCTATGTCAAATTCTTGAAGAAGTAAAATCCACCTAATGAGTCTAGGTTTGGCATCCTTTTTGGCAAGCAAGTATTTTAATGCGGAGTGATCAGTGTACACAATTACTTTATTCAAAATGAGATAAGCATGGAACTTGTCAAATGCAAATACTATGGCTAGTAATTCTTTTTCCGTGGTTGCGTAATTCATTTGTGCATCATTTAAAGTCTTACTAGCATAGTAGATGGTTCGAAATACCTTATCCTTCCTTTGGCCAAGGACCGCACCCACCGCGGTATCACTAGCATCACACATCAATTCGAAGGGCAAACTCCAATCGGGAGGTGCCATGATGGGAGCAGATATCAATAGCTCCTTAAGAGTTATGAAGGCCTGTAAACAAAGGGAATCAAAATTGAATGGTGCATCTTTGACAAGCAAGTTAGATAACGGCTTTGCAATTTTGGAAATTTTTTTGATAAATCGCCTATAGAAGCCGGCATGACCAAGAAAGCTCCTCACGGCTTTCACCGATGTAGGTGGAGGAAGCTTTTCTATTACCTCAATCTTGGCTTGGTCCACTTCAATCCCTTTTTGGGAGATTTTGTGACCTAGCACAATCCCTTCCCGGACCATAAAATGACATTTTTCCCAATTCAAAACAAGATTTGTTTCCTCACAGCGTTTTAGAACACGGTCCAAATGATCAAGACATGTGTTAAATGAGGTTCCAAAAACAGAAAAATCATCCATAAAAATCTCAAGGAATTCTTCAACCATGTCATGAAAGATCGCCATCATACATCGTTGAAATGTGGCCGGGGCATTGCATAATCCAAACGGCATCCGCCTATAAGCAAACGTGCCATAGGGACAAGTGAAAGTTGTTTTCTCTTGGTCCTCGGGGGCTATGGCAATTTGGTTATAGCCGGAATACCCATCTAGAAAACAATAAAAATCATGTCCAGCTAACCTTTCAAGCATTTAGTCAATGAATGGGAGGGGGAAATGGTCCTTACGAGTGGCATCATTTAACTTGCGATAATCTATACAAACACGCCACCCAGTATTTTGTGCATGCACACCGCTGGACTTATGCCTTTTATATCCGCAATTTTCCACCCGAAGGCCTTTTTGTTGGCCTTCAACACTCTCATGAGTCGCTCCTCCTGTTCTCCTGTCAAAGAAGATGAGACAATTAAAGGTAGAGTCTCATTATCATTTAAAAATACATATTTCAAATGTAATGGTAATGGTTTAAGCTCAAGGATAGGGGCCTCTTCGATAGAAGGGCGAGGAGGAGCCAAGAGTGATCTTTCTAATTTTTTAGCTCCAATGACGTGGTAAAGAGGTGGCTTCTCTACGCTAAACATGGTTTCCAATTGTTCTTCACTCGCTGAATCGACATCCATAGATTTGGAAAGACATGTCTCCAATGGGTCGTCTACCATTTGTGCCTGAAAAGTCTCATCAATCAACATATCAAATACATCGATGCGTAAACATGAGTCAGGATCACATGGGTGTTTAAGCACTTTAAAAACATCAAAGGTGACCTTTTCATCTCCCACATTTAAGGTTAGCTTACCATTGGCAATATCGATTACCGCCTTACCAGTGGCTAGGAATGGTCTTCCTAGGATCAGGGGTACCTCAACATCTTCCTCCATATCAAGAACCACAAAGTCAACCGGGAAATAGAATTTGTCGACTTGAACGATTACATCTTCGATTATTCCCCGTGGTCTCTTGATTGATCTATCGGCAAGTTGGAGGCTCATTGAAGTCGGCTTTGGGTTACCAAGGCCCAACTTTTTGAAAAGAGAGTACGGGAGGAGGTTGATGCTAGCTCCCGAGTCACACAAAACTTTTTCGAAGGATAATGGCCCAATCGTGCAAGGAATAGTGAGACTCCCAGGGTCTTCAAGTTTCATTGGTAATTTATTAAGCAATACGGCGGAGCATTCCTCGGTTAGGCACACCGTTTCGTTTTCCTCCCACTTTTGTTTGTTGGATAAAATATCCTTGAAAAATTTCACGTAATTTGGCATTTGTAAAATTGCGTCTATAAAAGGAATATTAATTCTAACCTCACGAAGAATTGCTAAGATTCGAAGGAAACTTGGATCCATCTCCTTTTTTTTCTTTCTATGTGCATTAGGAAATGGCAGACGGACCTCGATGGGAGGATGCGTTGGAGTTGAAGAGCCCGCTGTGGAGGGTTCAGGAGGTGGCGCCTGGGCGCGACAATCGGCGCCAAGGCGCTGGGTCTCGGGCGCCTGAGCGTGATCATCGGGACGCTCGGGCGCACAATTGCGAAGCATTCGTTCACTGTGGATTGATTCCGGTGCCTGGGCGTTCTCATCGAGGCGCTCGGGCGCGGAAATGCGAACAGCATCATTGACTACCTGTTTGCCACTTCTTAAGGTGATGGCGTGGCATTGCTCCTTCGGGTTTTTTTCTGTGTCACTTGGTAAAGTTCCCGGGGCTCTCTCACTGATCGCCTTTGCCATTTGACCCATTTGTGTCTTTAAATCCTTCATGTCCATCATTATATCCTTCATCATAGTACGGAGTTCGTTGATTGCTGAATCCGATTTCTTTATTTGTTCATCGAGACGCTCTTCGGTTGTAAGAGGTCTTATTTGCCTTTGTATATGAGGATTACCTTGCCTTTGAGCTTGGTTATTGTTGAATGGGGGCCTTGGTGCTTGATAGACGCCGGGATGGGCATTTTGTGCCGGATTGGGCCTCCTTGGAAAATTTTCGGGCACATGGAAGTTCAATTGAGGTCGATTGGCATTTCCAACATAGTTTACATTGCCAACCATTGTTTCCAAAGCAACTTCTTCGCCCAACTCTTGAACACAAGCAATCTTTTTAGTGGGTGTGATTTCTTCATCATCGGGATAGAGTTCATCTTCCCGGGCTAATTGCTCAATCTTGTCCCACACACTTTGGCAATCGAGCCCTAAGGAGATCACCACCGGCGCGGCATTGAGCCTATTTCGGATGCGCGAACGGACTCCATCATGGAATCGTAATACTTGCTCGCTCAATCTTAGGTTGTGATCCGGACATTTTCGGAGCATGTTTTTATATCTAGCCCATGCCTCGGCTAAGGACTCATGATTCCCCTGCTTAAACTCCTTAATGTTGCTCCTTAGCTCATTGATTTTGGAGGGTGGAAAGAATTTGCTCAAAAAGGCATCGACCAATTGTCCCCATGTTGTGATGGATTGGGGTGGTAGAGATTTGTACCACATGGTCGCCCTTTCCTTTAATGAGAAGTGGAAGACTCTTAGACGAATTGCATCGAGATCCCGTGGATGAAATTGGGTAGTCATGAGAGTATCGTCTAAAGTCTCCAAATGCTCATGAGGTGATTCATGGGGCTCTCCATAGAAGGGTTCGCTTTGCACCATGCTAAAGATGTGTGACGGAATGTGATAATTTGGTGCAAAGAAATTTGGAAAGACTACGGGCCCCGGTATAGTGTGGACCCTTGGAGGTAGACTTTCTCGGACCGATGGAAGTCTTTGAGGAGGTGCCGGTTGCATAGCTTG
The DNA here is from genome assembly GCA_019426215.1 of Buddleja alternifolia. Classification (NCBI taxonomy): domain Eukaryota; kingdom Viridiplantae; phylum Streptophyta; class Magnoliopsida; order Lamiales; family Scrophulariaceae; genus Buddleja; species Buddleja alternifolia. The sequence continues at coordinate 27,439,913 of CM033402.1, forward strand.
GAATAGATTTTGCAACCATTCCCTGTTTTCCGGGAGATTTATGTCGGGAAAATTCCCATTTGGATTTAGATTGTCGGCCATTTCTCGAGCGCGTCTACTAGATCGAAGAACACGCTCTATCTACGGCTCAAAATTGTATAGAGGCTCGTTAGAAGAGCGGGTCATGCACCACAAATTACACCTAACAATTAAACACAAAAAACAAAATTAGAATAATAAAATAAAAGAAAGGTTAGAAATAAACGAAGAACTAAGAATTAGGAAAATTTAAACGAAAAATCAAAAACTAAAATGAACAAGTCCCCGGCAACGGCGCCAAAAACTTGACACGCTAAAAGCCAACGTGCTATGATAGCAAGTGCACTAGTCGTGTGTAGTAATAAGTGGACTAAAAGTCCGGATTGTCGAACCACGGAGACTTGAATTTTAGTTTATGATTTTATAGAAAAAAAGGAACAAATATAATTAAAGTAAATTATAGGTAAAATGCATACAATAAGAACAAGATTACACAATTGATTTTACACAAAGTATAAAGGGAGACTAAGGCACATGCTAGGTTCAAATTGATCAATTATACTTATAAAGATTCTAGTTGAAGGATTACGCTTATATTGTTATGGTGAGAACTCCGAGGGTAGAGAATAACCGATGTCTCGCGTATAAACTCCTATGCTTAAATCGTGATTTCCCAAATATTCCTATCCGGAAATCTAACCACTAAACATGCATTAACGTACTAGAGTTCACTCGATTTGAATCGAACAACTTCACCCGGGAATCTTTACCTATGTCTAGGGCAATTCCTCATTAGTTACGGGTCATGATGTGAATTTCTTGCACCCTAAGTCAATTTTCTCCCGAAATATTAACCTAGGCATAAGATTCTAACATATAGTGATCAAGTATATGCAAGATAGGCAAAAACACAAATTCACATCACATAACAATATAAGAACAACCTCAACAATCATCTATTATAAGCATATATCACAATTGGCCTTACATGGCCCTAGTCTTATGAATTTAGTTCATAATGGATAATATGAAAAACATAAATGATTAATACACATGTTCATAGACATAATTGAAATGAAAAGCTATAAAACTCCCTCAAAAGTGAATAATGATGGATCTTGAAGTTGAGCCTTCAATCCCCAAGCTCTTTTCCTTCCTCTAGTTTTCCCCTCCAAGAGTGATGAAGAATGGTGATGAATGGTGGAGAAATCAGATTAGGGGCTGCCCCCTCTCCTCTAAGAATCTGAAATTGATAGTGAATGATGAAGAGTATGGGTTCCCCCTCCTTTTATAGCCAAAATTCCACTAAAGTATGCATTAAGAATTCCCATTAAAGTTCCCCAATGAGAATTCCACCTAAGGTGATGCTTAAAGTTTGGCTTTTAAGATTCCAACCAGCTAAAAAATGCTGAACTTTCGGCCATTAAGAATTCCACCAAGCATAACCATGTGAAAACTTCAACAAAACACATGCATGCTGCCATTTTCTTGCTTTCCAGCGCAGTCTTAGTATTTTCCTCATAAACTTCTCCACAGATCTCCAAATTGGATGATTCAAGTCCCCATGTTCAGATAACACATAGATCTACAACTTTACAGAAGGACATTTTGTCCAATTCGGTCTCTAAGTATACCTAAATTACGTTTGAACATGGAGGTTGTTTCTGATTTGGCGCCCATAAAGTAAATCTACCAAGAAACACACTTATGACAACCCCTCAACACATGTGCTGAATTATGGCCAAAAGTGATTCTTACCCATCATATAAGGCTGGAATTTAGGCTGAAAAAGGAGTAACATTCGGACTATCCATGCCTAGGCATGACTAGGAGGGCGCTGGGGCGTATCCTGGCACATGTACTTCTCTGTTCGGCGCAGCAATCGTATTTCCTTCACAATTATCTCTATAGACCTCCGATTTGGATGTTTCAAGTTCCCATTTGAAGCTAAGACATACATCTAAAATTTTGTAGAAGGAAACTTTGTCTAAGTCGGTCTCGAAATGTACGGAATTATCGCTCGAATGTGGTAGGAGATGTATAAACCGCCTCGGTGTTGAAAAACATGCTTGAACTTGTTTTGTACATCGTTTTTCTTCCCTTTTCTTCATGTATTCTCATTTATTACCTGTATTCACTTAACACACCTATTAAATGCAAATGTGACATGATTTAAGCAATAAGTGAATCCAAATCATAAGAATTACGGTCTTAAAAACACGTAAAAACACCTCTTATCAGCATGCACAACTGTTTCGACCACACCTCATTTTCCAATGTCGAAACCAGTTATGGTGCACGAGGATGGAAATCCTAACCCTAGGTCTGCTCCATAGTACGGGTAGTGGTTACAGGTGAAACACCACAAAAGCAAAAAAATTGGTACAAAAGAAATGACAAAACCTATTTTGGCGGCAAATAACTTTTCAGCAAATTCTTTTGCACCCTTGAGCTAAGTCGAAACTAGTGATACTAATGGAGTGAGGCCCTTTGGACTAAGCATTAATTTGAAGGAGTAGAAAAGAGCTAGTGGTCAAAACTTGAAAAATCCAAAGAAAGGGCTTTTATACCAAAAGCATGTTTCAGTGGGAGGGGAACCTAGTACATTGGGGAGCTTACCTGCAGTTAAAAACAAAGAAGTGACTCCCATAGCTGACAAGGTTCAGACTTCTGAGATAGTTGTCCTATCAGAACAACCCTTTGCATTCAATGCTCCTCATTGCCCATTGGTGACTATAAATGAAAACCCCCCTTCTCACTCCACCATATCCCCAAAGCAACTAAGCCCTAACCACCTCACTGAACTTACGCCACCCCCAGTAAAACCTTTGTTTCAAAAACCTCTTCTCATGACAAGCCCGATAATCTGGATGGATGAGGATGTTGTGAATCCTAATCCATGTACAACAAAAATAAAAACATATCCGGATTCACAAACGGATCACTTTTCGGTATTAATGATTTTATAAAATAAAAGATGAAATCAAATTTCATCGATTTACTAAGCTTTTTGTAGAATTTAAATTCTTGATCTACACAATAGCAGCAATCCTAAATTCCTGCCTCTAGATATCACGTCGGAAAAAAGAATTGAAGAAAAATCCTCCTCCTCTAGATCAGTAGAGGCCAACGGCTAAGTGAGGAAGAGGGAGAGAGTTTTTCTCTTCTTTTCGTTGTTGTCAAGTTTATTATGAGATTCTTAGGTTTTTACAACTAGGTAATGTGTATTTGTACGGGATGATGGACTTGGAATTAATTAATTCTGTTAGAAAATTTCATGTTAGATGTTTTGATGATGACAAGTTAGGATTTTATGTTAGACCCCAAAAGAATGTAAGTTTATGCTTTCATAGAATATTTGTATAAGCATTTGAAAGTTTGCTATTTTGTTAGGCTTGTGATTTTTATCTTTGTAGATTTTAGACTAAGTATTAGATACCGAGTCGCTAATAGAATTCTAGGTGAGTCTATTAGAGATAAAGTTGAAGATCCGCGTCTGAAGTTAAGTGAAGATGAAGATTTGTTATTAACGTCTGTCAAACGCTAAAGGACTGTTTCAGGGTTGTTGAATCAAGCGCTCAAAATACTCAAGCGATCAAAGATCAGATTCACCTGAAATAAATTCTCAAGTCATGGAGGACTTAAATGCAATCATCAACGGATATTTATTTCCAACGAGAAATAAATTCAAATGCATTAAACGCCTGATAAGTGCATTAAATGTGATAAGCTATTATGACTTATGGACAAGCCACCTTTTGACTAGACTGTCAGAAATCAGAGTTCAAAACCTACTCCTGTCCAATCAGAACCAGCAGAAATTGAGGAATGTAAAAAAGGGACTATTTAACGCATTGCGTGAGAGACACGCGCCTACATGTATCCAACGGACAAATCCAAAGAAACCTCTATAAATAGTACCCTCCGGCAAACCCTAATTACACACATGTACATGCACAAGAAAAATGTTTAAACTTTGTTGAAATTATTTGAGAGAAACGCTTATAAACTCCATAGCCAAAAATCCTCTCAAGCTTTTTATATATTCCAAAGATAGTCAAAGATATTTCAAACCCCTCTTCAAAGAAGAACCCTAAACTTTTATTGAGATATCCAAAGTTGTTTGAACTTCCCAACATCAAACAAACCCGTGACAAAACCCTCAACATCTTTCATCTGAGTGAGAAAGTTTGTTGATTCTACAAGCAATATTTTTGTGTAAAAGAAGCTTGTTGAAGAAGGTCTTTATTGGAGCTGAAGTATGTGCGATCAAGGAGCTCAAGATCATCTTTCGTTTCGTCTATTTTGTAGAAGTCTCTGTGTGATCCTTCGATAATCAATCTAGTGAATTTCTCTAAGTGCAAAGGAGAAGAAGGATGTAGTTGGGATTACATCACCCAATGAACCTTACAATATCTTGTGTTATTTACAACTTTATTGATGTACTTTACTTATTCATATTATGTCTTTGGAAAAGGCATTAAACCGGTTAAGCGACTATTTGACAAAAGAGAACACTGAGCTTTAAAATCATTTTCACTGTGCTAACCCTGATTAAGCGATTAAAACGTTACCCTACTTTGGTAATCGTTGAAATTACTAAGTCTAAGTTATCTATCTTTAAGCGCCTGACCTAGCGCTCAGCTTACCAAGCGTTCAAAATCTTCAAAAGTGATACGAATTTTTAAAGTCGAAAAAGATTTCAGGGTCTATTTAAACCCCTCCCCACCCTTTTAGATCCTTTCGTATGCCACTTGAAACCATCAAATTTCTTGAGCCCATTAATCCCATAATACACGCCTACCTTTAATCCTAATGAACTAAGTTGACTTTCACCTTCGTCCAACTATTAATTAAATTCAACATATTTTAATCTAATTAAGATATGATATTAATAAATAATTAACTAAATTAATTAATCTAATAATTAATTTAGGATTGTTATTAATTTATTTCCATTAATCTAATTCATCAATAAATTAACTTGTCCATCAAATGACAAATTATCTAATTTATGTTATCTGACCACGAAAGAATTTCTTCGCTTAATTCCTTAAAAGAGCGACTCTCTAGGTTCGTCTCAATTCGCATTGGGAAGAAACCAAGGATGCGAGTGTCACTTAGCCAGTCACGTGAACTCACACCAAAACCCAGTTGAGATCAAATCTATTAGATCAATACGAACCTCTTGGTCACAGACACCATGTGAGTATAAGCCCTTCACTGTAACATCCCAATTGAGTGAGAGTCATGGTTTGTGTCAAACTCACAGGACTCGATGATGTGCTTAATAAATCAAAGTAAGATGAAATTACCAAACTACCTTTGTGTTCCACACAAGTTAGTTTTCTTGCTTTGGCCAAAGACTTATAATTTCATTTACCTATGATGGCACAGGATGTTAACTCATTTACTACTCGAGACAGTGAATCCCATATTGACAATCATCGAATAATTGCTACTTGTCCATATGAACCGCACTTCGAGGTTGATCTCACCTACGGGTGCATTGGATCTAACTACTCTAGCAACTCATTCAGTGTCACAAGTACAATCTTTGTGAATTCTCAGGTCTACGGCTCACGCACACTACCGTGACCTGTAACTCAATCATTGACAGTCACTGAGTAATTACCCATGTGATTGAATTACAGTGAGCCATGTCCATTGATATATTTATGGCACAAGCTCCCACTATTCCATAGTGACCGACTGACACTCCTTGTCAAAGATTGCACCATACAAGTTTGGCCATAATGCCCAATTAAGACTCTTCTACTTGCGAACACTTTTTTAAATAATCAAGGAACCGACACTTCTAGTGTCGATCTCCTTAAACTATGAGGAGTAGAAGCTCCCTCTTGACCACTCGGGACTTATTTGTTCAATACTTTATTAATGTCATTAAGATTGATATGAACAAAACAAATGTCTTTTTAGTAATTAAAGATAATTCGTACAACATAATGCTAAAAAGTCCTAAACAATCTAATTTCTCATTGGTATGGAGTGCATAATCCTAATAGAGGATCCATCAGATCTTTTCCTGTTGTTCCTCCCACAGATGCCCCCCCTCTCATTCTCGAAGAGAGAACGACCCCCACCATTTCATGGTATTTGTTCTACCTATTCGATGTGTGAAAGTGACAATGATCTCAAAACTATTCTGACATCCAGAAGTCCGGGCCTCATACTTCAACCCGATGGAAAATCCAACACAAAGTTTTGACATAGAGATGACCCTTAGCGAGAAAGAGATTTGTCGACAAGAGACTACGGCGGGGGTTCTTGGCACACGGATGATAGACGAATGTAGGTTCGGAGTGTCGAATCACCAAGACCCTTCTGAAATTATAAATTGTTGCCCATGAAAATTCTCTCATGGAATTGTCAAGGAGTAGAGAACTCCATTTTTCAGAATCATTTCCTCAAGCATATGCGTACTCATCGCTCTGATGTTGTTTTTCTGTTAGAAACAAAAATTTTGGAGGAGCGAGCAATTTCCATCTCTGAAAACCTTGGTTTTACGAATGTTTTTCGCGCACTAATGGTTGGCCGTGTGTGTAGGGTTTGGTTACTTTGGAATGAAGCAAACATTGATATTGAGATCAAAGATGTGCAATTACAAGTTATACACATTCTAATTGGCCCTAAAAATAGTACTAAGTGGATGTGTTCTGGTTGTTACGCGAGCCCGAATATGGACACTCGTGAAGAACTCTGGCTGAACTTGGAGTCCTTGAGTGACATGGTGGACATCCCTTGGTTGGTCACAAGCAACCTTAACGATGTTGCCTCTATCCACGAGAAGAGAGGCGAGAATTTACCTAGTCGTCATTGTTGTGAACATTTCAATGACATGACTAATATCTGCGGTCTCATTGACCTCGGTTTCCAAGGGCCCAAGTGCACGTGGCGTAACAAACTGTAGGATGGAGCTATTATTCGGGAACCCTTAGACCGGCCCCTTGTAAATGCAGCTTAGCGTCTCCCCTTCCTGGTAGCTGTTGTCAAACACATCCCTAGAACTCATTCTGATCACCATCTAATCCTTACAAGTTGCCTTGGTGTTCAATCTCATTCTCCTTGAGACAGATCATTCGTTTCGAGCTAGCTTGGCTAACTAATCCCACTCGCGAAATGGTGACACAAGAGGTGAGGGATAGTAGTGACTCGGTAGAAGAAGCTTTGTCTCTTATACCAATGACCATCTCCTGCTGGAATAAACAAACTTTCGAAATTGGAAAAAATGACATATGGTTCGTATTACGGGGATCAACAAAAGTCTTGACTTTGTTTGTATCTATTTTGAAGGTTGTTTTTGATAAAAAATTTGGTGAAAATTTTTAGTGTGTATTTTGACGAAAATGTGTTTGGTTTTGTTTTGAAGAATTAGTATTTTAATCATTTTTCGCGAGAATGTGTTTGGATTAGCTATTTTGAAGTAAAATTTGAGGGTTTTTTTTGGTAAAATTGTGTTTGATTTTGTTTTCAGAGGTAACAAAAATCACTGTAGCAGTCAAATCATGTAAGCTTTTGTCTGAAAAAGTTATTTTAATGATTAATTGATGATTGAAAAATATATTATAATATAAGTTTTATATGATTGTACTATATATGAATGAGTATATATATATATATAAATTGTAATTGATGTAATATATGTATATATATATATGTATTTATATATAAGAGTATATCTATTATATAGTGTATACATAATATATACATATATATCATATTTTACATAATATTATATATAATATCATATGAATAATATGTTCTACATAATATAATATATAATACACATATATATAATATTATAAAATTACAATGTCCATAGGGGAAGGTCTCCTGTAATAATATAATCTTTGATGAGGTTTATCAGCCCATTTCCAGTTATCAAGTTTATTAATTTTTTCACTAGTACTAGATCTTTCTTTAAGAGTTTCAACAAAATCTTCTTCTAAAGTATTTATGGTTGATTGACCAAATTTATCATTTAATAATTTTTCTAACTCTGATACACATTTTAATTTAAAATCTTTTATTTCAGGTGGAGGTTGAATACTTAGACTAGTAGTATGACCATCAAATTATCTTTATCTGATGTTAATATTCTTGAAGCCTTGACTTTGGATGTGAAAACCCATGGTTATAACTATGTAGCAGGATAAAAAATTATCTGTATTTGTTATAGAATCTATTATAAACCTTTATATACTTTAAATCGTCACTGTAAAAAAGTTGATAAACCTTTAAATGAAACAATATTAATTGAAACTAATTTTAGTAAATCCAATATTATAATATATACGTAGTTATATAGTATAAGTTTTACATATACATTATAAATGTGTGTGTATATATATATATATATATGACATTATACATATGTACTATATTCGTATATAATGTATGTATACAATATTACAGTATATACTATTACACCTATATATACACATACATAATACTATACATACATATCTATACTATATACCTATGCATATATTGTATATTATACATACATAATATATAATATATTGTATATTATACAAATATATCATATGTATATATAACAATATATATTTTCCGTATATATACATATACATGACTTTATAATATTGGAGATACATGTATAATATAGTAGTGTTTATAATAATATACATAATATATATATATATATATATGTGTGTGTGTGTGTGTGTGTGTGTGTGTTTTGTATTATATATATATACACACACAAATATTCTAATAATGTAGAATATGTATACAACAAAAACTTTTATTGAATAGAGCATAAATTATTTCAAAACACACACACACACACAATAAATAGAAAATAAATTATTTTTCCACAACAAACAGATTCATAAATAATATGCCATCCATCTCCTTCCATTAGCGACGATTCGATGACCAAGACGTACTGAATTCACCTGTATTTGATGATCCACTTGGACCTCGTCCACAGTGAACCTGCTCATCCCAAGTTTCCACCAATGTGGTCATTGTTAACACTGTTTGAGGTAGTTATTGATCCAGTGTACGAGTTTTGTTGAAACAAACTTGGATCTTAGGCTTTCGTCATATCTTGGGACCTAGAAAAATGTGCGATTGGTCTGAATCAGATATGATCACAACATCATTGTCACAGTGTTGTACATTAGATGTTGAGATGTCCACACGTGGATGGGCTTTCATCCTCGAGAAAAAACTGTGGTGTTCCCTTAACTCATAATACTTCATCTTTACACTAGCAAAGCTATAGGTGCGACGAAAGAATTTTTCCAGCTTTTTTGTCCAATCAAGAAGTTCCATCAATGCTGGACAATCATCTGTAAACGGCTCTTGTGTGTTTGCATCTATCATTGTATTCATAAGCCTCTCTTCGACCTTTTTATCACATTGGTCCGGAGGCCCGGGTATAGTAGTCGTGCATCTCCTTGGTGTTATCACTGCATAATTGTCAAAATGACGTGGAGAATATATATGGAAAAGCCAAAAGTATTAAGTCTTAAATTGACAATAAATCTATAAACCATTTCTATCTACGTAATCACGTTTGGCTATCAAGAAGAATCATGATTAAATATTGTGCATTACAATAGATAATCCAAATTAAATAAACTAAACATTCATACATATATAATAGTATCCGTAATGCATTATAAATTAGTGACCCATGTCACTCCACATCCAATTGGCAATATTGTCCCTAAAGACTAACTGCATCTGGATCTCTTCTAGCGTAGGGTTGCTATAGTGTTGTGTAACATCATGTTCATCTTCCAATTGGGCATCAGTCATGTTGAATATCTTGTCATCTTTACTGTGTTTCCTTATGAAGTTAGGCAAAACACAACATGCTATGACCAATTGCGTTTGACATTTAATCAAATAGCTTGGCATGCCCCATGAAATGATTGGAAAACATTTTTTTAGTATCCCAAATGACCGTTCAATAACATATCTTAGTTTTGAATGCCTATGATTGAAAAGCTCATTTGTATGTGTCCCACGTCTGTCCTGACCTCTAAACTCAGTGATGTGGTATCTCTCTTATCTGTACGGTGCTAGAAAACACCCATAATTTGTGTATCCAGCATCAACAAGGTAGTAGTTTCCTAATTTGATATATCTCATTAAAACCGACATCAATTGTGTACATATAATATTACCAATGGGAATACCAATGTTATGAATTACCCCCGTGTCTAACCTGGAGGAGAGAATGGAACTGACGGATCAGTGTTTATCGTATCCATAAGCACACTAGCATCATTGGCACTTCCTTCCCAACCAGCATACACATAGGACAACATCATATCGAAGTCACAAATGTCAAGCACATTTTGTGACACATGACTCTTCCATGATCTGTATGAATTTTGTCCACTTCACGGTACCCATGCAGGAATATGGTCCCATCAAGAGCTCTAACACAATCCTATTCACTTACATATTATTAATTTACTTGGATTTATAAAGAATTTAAGGTGAACTAACCTTATAGCACAGAGCTCCGACACAATCCTATTAACTTACATATTATTAATTTACTTGGATTTATAAAGAATTTAAGGTGAACTAACCTTATAGGACACAAGAAGTATTATACGTAAATAGGACACTATTCTAACCTTGAAATATAGATGCAACTGAGGGTTGTGCAAAATTTGGGGAGATACTTCATTAAAACTTAGAGCGAAATTACATATGGGGCCATGTTCACCAAGGCCTCTAGTACACGCCTTATGTGACGATTAATAATCTTCGACGAGTGTTGAAAACACTACGTACTATCTCGGTGATGGTGGTGTATCCCAACTGTTTGCATAAACAACATTACTTCTTCATATACCGACACTATAGCACTATTACCATGTGTAAGTTGTCCTCTATCGGTAAGTTCAGAACAAAGTGCCATGAATGTTGGCATAGTCATACGAACTTGGTCATAAAATTGTTGGTCATCACCATTTAGTATCTCTTCTACCCAATCCATACCTTGCTACATATAATTGTGACGAGATCGGTGTTCCTTACACATTCCAGGACCCAATTTTTGGGTCAAGAAAAAATAATTAGTTTGTCCATTTGATATGTCGCTTCCAGGATTGCCAGGAGTCACCTCACTACTTCCTGAGTCATTCCCCGGTACATATTCAAATGTACTTTCGATACTTCTTTAATGTATTTTTTCTAAATTGTTAAAATTGTATAAACATATCCCTAAATCTTGTAAAAATACATAACAAGTTTTCAAAAAGATAAGCAGCTATTACCACCACTATCATAAATAAAGTCATGCATGTAAATGAGCAACAAAGATAGACCATATCAGTTGGAAAAACATAGGTCTAACAAAAACAACATACATAATAAATAAAACTAAAAGTAGTTCATAACGTTATTACAGAAACAAACAACTGGTACTACGGGGTAGGTGACACGCTAAAAGCTAACGTGCTATGATAGCAAGTGCACTAGACGTGTGTAGTAATAAGTGGACAAAAAGTCCGGGTTGTCGAATCACAAGGACTTGAATTCTAGTTAATGATTTTCGATAAAAGATAAGACAATTAAAGTAAAGTGCAAGAAAAAGATTAAACAAACGAAGAACCAAAGAGAAACGTACTATAGATTTAATCTCACGTATGATAAAATGACTAAGGCACATGCTACAACCGAATCTACTCGTCAATATATATGAGCTACTCTTCGAATTATTAGACTCCTATTGCTTTGGTGGAAATTCCTAAATTAACTATTACCCGATGTCTCGGCACATAATAATCCTATGATTAATTGACGGTTCTCTAAATATGTCTATCCGAGAATCTAATAAAAAATCACGCATTAACGTTCTAGAGCTTCCCCGAATGAATCCGGCTAACAACACCCGGGAATCTTTACCTATTTCTAGGGCAATCCCTCATTTGTTTCGGATGATGTGTTAATTCTCTTGCACCCTAATCTATTTTCTCTCGAACAACTAGATTAGGCAAGATAGCAAGCATATGGTGATCAAACACATGATTGGAATAAAAGCATAGAATTAACACACAAAGCAATAGGAGAATTAATACAAAGAGCAACTTCACATATATTGATTCATAAATTTGGCCTTCACATGGCCTTAGTTCTACAATATTAGCCTCTCATCAAAGCCTTAAGAAAATCTAATACAAACATATACATACTCATGGAAATAAACATGTAAATGCAAATAATTAAAACTCCCTCAATTGATTGATGATGGATCTTTGCTCTCTTGATCTTCAATCCTTAGCTCCTCTCTCTTTGTTCCCCTCCAAAAGTGATGAATAAATGGTGATGAATGATGATGAGTGAAAAGTGATGGCCAAAATGCCTCTCTCTCTCTCCTCCTCCAAGATGTCTCGGTCAATTGTGCTAAAAAATGCCTTAAGAAGACCACAACAAATCAGCTCCTAGTGTGTGCCCCCCCCTAGTGTGTCCTCCACTACTCTTAAAGTGAGTAGTATAAAATTCCCTAAAGTAGATCTATTAAGAAACATACTTATGACATCCCTCTCATACATGTGATGACCTCTTGGCTTTAAATGTTCCATTCCCCCATCAAATGATGATCTTTTGGCTGAAAGGAATCAAATCTCGGATGTGGCCACGCCTAGGCGCGGGAATTATGGCGCTCGGGCGCCGTCAGCAGAATGTTGGGAGTATTTGCCTCTGTCTGGCGCAGTAATTGTATTTCCTTCATAACTCTCTCCACAAAACTCCGATTTGGATGATTCAAGTCCTCATTTGAAGCTAACACATAGTTCTACAACTTTGTAGAAGGAAACTTCATCCAATTCGGTCGCTAAACATAAGAAAATAGCGCTCAACCGTGGAAACAAATGCAGATACGGCGCCCGGGCGTGGGCAAGATGGCGCCTAGGCGTAGGGGTGCGTAGCAATTTGGCCTAAACTTGTTTTATACGTCATTTTTCATCCCGTTCTTTGATTGTATCCATTTAAGACCTGAAATCACTTAATGCACGAATTAAACGCACATGTGGCAAGAATCGAGCGATAAATGAACCTAAGACATAAACGCAAAGGGGCTTAAAAACACGTAAAAATGCCTCTTATCAACACCCCCACACTTATCAATTGATCGTCCTCGAGCAATAAGAGTTTTAAGATAAGGAAACATCATCAATCAAAGAGAGAAACAAAAAGAAAACTACCTAACTCACTTTCGTGGAGTAAACGGTTGCATTTAGCGAATGCAACAAGCCTTTGAACCTTTTAGTTACCTCAAAGGACGAGTTATAGTCTCGTGAGGGTTTGCAGACGATATACCCACAAAATCGAAAGATTTCAACCCCGATCACTCAACGTAAATTACAATGATTAATAGCACACAATGGTATGAATTCATCTGTTTAAGCTCAATTATAAATATATATACACATCACACATTTGCTCATGTTACGCCTTAACATTGAAAAGATCATCCTAAGGGTGTAGTGTAATAAATCTCAAGTATTATAGTCAAGTGGCATTCTTACCACTTTTCAAACATTAACCCATATTTATCAACTTTTGATTATTCACATGGTACGAGAATTGAATACAACTTCATAGCCACTTAAAAATTCATCACTTCATTCCACTTTCGGATTTATCTTATGCACTTTCAACTCGAAACATTAGAGGTTAGACCATGTGCAATGTTTGATCCTCTTAGGCTTTCTATGACACCCGTGTAACGAGCTTTAGGCCATAACTCCTAAACCAGATGGCTTTAGGGTATCAAATGTGAGACACCCTAAGGGCTTAATCGCTCGAGTCTCAAAGGCCACAAAATCAAACTAGGTCCTTATTCACTTAACACTTGCATTGGCTTGAGCTTAGCTCAAATTAGCAAATAGTACAGTATTCTAGGCATGGTGCTCTTCGCCCCCAGTATCTATTAAACCTGACTTTTTCAGTCATACCAATGTTCAACCTCTTTTTATTATTATTAAACACACGAAGTTAACGTTCTCAACTCATAACACATGTGAAAATTCTAAGTTGATATTTCCGGGATCAAGCCTTTAAGTGTTTCAAAATGATTGCCCACTCAACTCCTCTACCTTCGATTTAGGTGCATATGTGAATCATCTTAAGGTTAATCTAGTCTAGTTAGGATCCCATAAGCAAGGAACGATGTGTATAGCCATTAAAAACCAAATTGATAGAGAAAACATACCATGTATTCAAATTAACCATACTCAATGCCTCAAGTGAAGGGTTGAAATTCTATCCAAAAAAAATTAAAATTGCACACATTTCACATGTAGAGGTACAGCACCCCCCAAACTTGGACCGAAATATGTAAAACATGAATCAACATGACTATAATGGATCAAGTATACCCCCCCACACTTATCATGAACATTGTCCCCAATGTTTGAAAAAGAGAAGGGCAAAGTACACGTCACCATAGGGAAGCTGAAAAGCAAACCCGAGTCCACTTAAGGCAATCAAGTCCACGGATGGCAATCACTGTGTCGATCACTACATAGGTAAACAAATGCTAGCCATACAGAGCATCAAACATTGGATAGAATAGAATAAAACAAAATGAGACAAACAAAAATGAGAAACATGCATGGAAAGAAAACATCAAGCATCCAAACATAAAACATAAAATATCCAACAACCCAACAAAAGATATCCAAAAACGAAAAGAAACATGCATGGAAATAAACAAGATAAGCCTAATCGGTGGTGCCAAAACGGTCAATGTAATCCTCATCCGCTCCGCCGAGATCATCCAAATCAATCAACGGGCTACCCTCATCATTATGAGCTCATCATCACCTCCTTCAGGAACGAGAGCACCTGACTCGTGCATATCTGCGGGCTGCTGAGGCGGGGGTGTGCGGGTAAGGTGGAGGAGCAGAATAATCAAACGGCCCCCACCGACAAACGCATCATGCTCTACAAAAAGCTGACGGAAATAAGCACAAGTGTCGGACATGACCACCCTCATCTCATCTCGCAACTCATCCCTCAATTCATCCTTTAATTGTCTAATGGCGGCGGGCATCCATAGGTGGAAACTGTGGGAGCAGTACCGGGATGAAGACGGGCGAGCCTCTTGGAAGTAGCTGGTGGTGGGGAGCCTGGGAGTCGTCATCTACCACGGTGAGATAAGAACCAGGAAGCTCAGTACGCTCCATAGGAAATGTGGGAACCTTAGCCGCCTTGCATAAAGCTGTGATCAGTGACGGGAGAATGATGGGAATCTTCCGAGTGGGACCTTCTCCCTTTTGCTTAGCCAATTCTTTGTTAATCAACGGCCCTAACTCATTCTTCAACTTCCTAAAGTGGTCCGTCAAAGACTTGTGGATTACCCTGGCAAAGTCCACAGCTTTCTTGGACATAATAGCGTAGATGAGGGTGGCCCGTTCCTTGTTTGCCTCTGATCGATTGGTACTCGGTATTAAATTGAATCGGATGAAGTCGAGCCAGAAAGCAGCCTCGGGTAATAGAGCCCTACCGGGGACATGAGCTTCTCCGGGTACCCATTCCCACCCTTCTCGGCCCAATAACCCCGCAAAATATCCGACAGGCTAACTCGGAGGCGCCCTGCATTGTAAATAGTGGTGAACTCGCATGTCTGAGGGGTCGGGGTGCCTATGCTCTCCTAATCTGTCTCAACTCATAATTGACATGTTTGTGCCCCGGACCAAAAGGGTAGTCCCCAGCCATCCTCGTGTCTCAATCTCATCATAAACCCGGAGCTGAAGAATTCCAGGACCCAAGGAAGATGAATGGCCTCGGGCTTTTGAGAAAAACTGTAAGCGATGAAACTATCAATTCGTGCCACAGAGGCTGTCCCCGGGTGGTTAAATAGTGCTCCTTAATAAGGGTGCGGGTGGTGCTCAAACTCTGACACAAATTTTGGACTTGGGGGTTTCTCAAAACGGTATCATCGGGAGTCTCGGGCTCATTAGAGGAACCCTCACCCACTTTTTTTCTTACCCTTGGACGGCTATTGGTAGTTCTCGTCATTTGCAACACAATGATCAACTTCTCACTACTCAAAATCAACCCAAATGCAACCAACCCAATACAACAATCGTCAACGCCCCACAACACACCAAAATCAGAGAGCAACCACAATCTAGCAATATCCGGATTTAACCGATTCCTCAATTCTTTAAGCAATAATCCACAATTTAATCAACAAAATAGCATCCAATTTCAACAACACACCCACAAATTCAATTTCAACCCACAATTGATAACAATAGATCACCAATTCAACAACAACAACCCTCAATTTATTTATTTATTTTTTTACGATCCCAAATTCCATAGACGTCCTCAAAAAAATTCAATCCACAATCGGACGAAGCCCCAAATAATCCTCAAAATATAATGTAAGGCACCTACTCGTCGTCTATGAATCGGAAATGGAAGAAGGGTAAAGCCAAAACTCACCTTTTTTTCCCCGAGTTGGATGTGAAGGAGTCGCGGTGCAGCGAGTGATGTTGATGGAAAGTGGCGGTGAACACGGTGGAGATGCCGGAAAGGTGAGAGTGTCGCCGGAATCGCTTGGGAGAGGAGTTGTGAAGATTTTGTGAAGAATTTTGACCGTTTTGACCACAAATTTGTTTAAATCAGAAACGGGCGCCTAGGCGCGCGACACAGCGTACCTGGATTTTGACTTGTAATGCCCGCGCTAGGCGGGCGTTGTTTTCGGCGCTTGGCGCCCCTTTCAGAACCGGCGCCTAGGCGCCTGTTTTTCGGCGCTTGGGCGCCCTTCAGACCGGGCGCCTAGGCCCTGGTTTTCTCGGCGCTTGGGCGCCCCTTTCAGAACCGGGCGCCTAGGCCCTGTTTCTCGGCGCTTGGGCGTTCAGATCGGCGCCTAGGCCCTGTTTCTCGGCGCTTGGGCGCCCCGTTCAGAAAAATTTTGTAAAGAATTTCATTTCCTGTTTCAAAGGGAAGAGACAAAACACTTAAAACACAAACTAACAAAGATGTAAGACTAGAAAATAAAGCAACAAACGGGATAATAAGGGAAAAAGAAAAGGAAACGGAAAGAAAACATGGGTTGCCTCCCAAGAAGCGCTAGTTTAGAGTCATTAGCTCGACTGAAAGCGAAGAATCACGAAGGGTCCGCGAGGATGAAGGACTCTTTGTCTCTTGGTCCATCCATCCCTAAGTAAGGTTTTAGACGTTGAGCGTTGACCAAGAAAGTATGTCCTTTATCTGTTGTAAGCTCAACGGCGCCGGATGGATAGACCTGGGAAATAAAAATGGGCCCGACCATCGAGACTTAAGCTTCCGGGGAAGAGTCGGAGTCGAGAGTTGTATAGCAACACCCGCTCTCCCTTGTGGAATTCCCGGGGGAGAATATGTTTGTCATGCCACATTTTGGTCCGCTCCTTATAGAGTTTGCGTTCTCATAGGCAAGATGACGCCATCTTCGAGCTCGTTGAGTTGTAGCAAACGTTGTGTACCTACACTTTGAGAGTCAAATTTAGAAACTTAATGGCCCAATAAGCACGAGCTCGAGGTTCACCGGTCAAGTGACATTTTTGCCAAAAAAACAAGGACGATACGGGACATTCCAATTGGGGTTTATGGAGCGTCCGCATAAAGAACAAAGCGCATCATCAATTTAAGGGACCAATCCTTTCTTGAGCGTTGACAGTTGTTTTATAAAATACGTTAATCTCCCTATCGAGACCTCACTGGCCACTGTTTGTGGTGGTATGGGTCGCAAATTTTATGTTATGCTTCACCCGTACTTGGTAAATAAAGTTTCAAAAAATGCTGTTGCGAAGTGGTGCCCCCGTCACTAATGATGGCTGGGGAGTTCAAATCCGAGTAAAAATATGATTCTTAAGAAAAAGAGTGACAACACGAGCATCATTAGTAGGCAAGGCCACGGCTTCCACCCATTTGGAGACATAGTCTACCGCAACAAGGATAATTATTTGAACAAGAACTGGGGAGAAAAGGGCCCATGAATCAAGCCACATACATCAAAACAAATACCACTCTAACATGCTATTTAAGGGTGTTTTCCTGAGGTTTAGAGATGTTCCTTCTTGACAGCGATCACAAGATGAAATATGATGTGCCTCTTTT